>JAUUEB010013562.1:0-17083 GCA_032362205.1 Clione limacina
GTTTATATTAATATTAGATAATTATAAGTATATATATATATGTACATAGTGATAACATCAGATAAGGCTCTTTTTATATAAAGCATGTTGGGTCGTATATTTCACGCGTTAAGTTTCAGGATTGTGAGAATTTTGAAAAGCCATTTCAGGATTGGGAGAATTTTGAAAAGTCATTTCAGGATTGGGAAAAAAATTGGTGGCACCCATTCTTTGTATATTATTCAGTACAGTCAACAAATGTTAACCTTCATGTTATCATTTAAGAACTGTTTAAATCAAATTTCATTGTGTACTATATGCACCCCTATCTGCACACTCACACAATAAGATAAACATGTAACGTGTCATACATATCCCCGCGCACACGAGACAAAAGTCAACATTTCAGGCCAAAAAAAGACTACAGTACCAACACAAGGCAGAAGAGAGAGATGAGCTGCAATCTTTAACTTGAAGATTTGATAGGCCGGCGGTGCGGCAAACAAAGATCGAGACTGTAGGATTATAGGAAGAATTCTTTAAAAAATCTCAAGCTTAACACCATATTTTTGCCATTCATCCCAACTATTTCCTCTTCTCAATTTGTTAGGTAAAGTATTTATGTTTTAAAGAAGACTAAATTCTTTTGTACAAATTTGGAGCATGGAGTTTTAATTTAACTGACTACAGCTGCTGTCTTTGTTTTTAATTTTCAGAATCTATGGACCTCGATGCATTTTGTCATGCCTAGGTCACAGTGTGGTATGTATGCTCTTTGCTCTGTAAACATGATTTTCAGTATTGTAATTCTTTGATCATTTGGACCTCAATAGACAAAGACAATTTTTAGTTCCTTTTTAAAAGTCATTTAATGAGAAAGTATTTTAGGGGATTTCCAACATTTTCAATTTTTTTCTGAGCATGATGGACACCCCTTAGGAAATAGTGTAACCAGTAATTTTCTAAAGCTTTTGTTGAATGAAATATAATCAAATATCATGTTGATGTAATAGATATTTAAGTCAAATAGATTTGATTTTATTGAGTTTACTCAAGTATATCCAAATTGTATTTATTTCAGGACCTTCCAAAATATAAACAGAGACCAATCTACAACCCAGCAATGAAGGGTATTAAGATCTGCTGTACTTCAATAGACACACCTCTTAGGGTAAGATAATTGAAATCTCCTCCTTAAGAAGAACTAAAATGTATGAAATTAAAAAAAAAAATTATCTTTAACAACTACCAACCCACAATGGTTATTCAATAGCCATACAGAAAGAGAGAGAAAAAGACATAAGCTGCCACTTTTGAGTTTAATTTGAGTTAAAACTGGCAAGTTGCTCCCTTTTTCCACTGGACATAAGTCTTTGGTTTGGATATTTATCAGAGACCCCATTCTTCCACTATTAAACAGAATTCCGCTATTCCTCTCAGTTTAGATCGAAAACCTCCGCTCCTCTCTCTCTTGATCTGAATTCCGCTTATCTGTGAAATCGAGACTATTGTTTACGATATCTATAATCCGTGGACCATCTGACAAACCTTGGTTTTGTCCAGAAATCTCATTCATCTGGGATCATAGCATACCGTTCTTAGCAAAAACCCTCTACCTGGGTTGATAGCTGTTGGCATTCCCCCGGTAATAAAAATGTCTAACGTCACCATGAACAGGGGATATTCAGTGGTCTTCTAGCGTGAGTATCATAATCAGTCTGTGATGACTACTAAGAGGATAAATGCAATCTACCGTTAAACATTTGTGGTCTGTCACATGGCATTAATAAAAGAAGAATTCTTCCGGCAGAAAAAAACTCTTGGATGTTTTTCCGGTAATCAATCAGATGATCAAAACTATAATTTTTTTCTTTTGCCGGAAAGCGAAACTTACTGAACAGTTTCATTCACAAACATCTTCTTTTTGTTTCCGTCAAGACTATGCAGTCAACTGGATATAATTTTATGGACATGACATTTTCAAGTCTTTTATGGTTCGCACCGGTCAGTAAAATTCCTTACAAGTTCTTATGACTTTCAAAACATTTTAAGGACCTTGAAATCGAGGAATGCTTTCTGACTTTAGAAAGATAAAACAATTTTCTTTAGAGTGACGAACACAATGAAGCCAATTAATTAATTTCCATCTCTCTTGTCTGTGAGCATACATACATCGGGTCGTCCACCCCATGTCTGGAGGAAAAAATCAATACTTTCGTCTTGATACGCTGTTAACTTGAATGTTGACCTATAGATAAAATCAACCAAGGCTATGGCACTGATTTTATTTAATAGGATACAAGTGTTAAATGGAATGTCAGATTGGCCTTCTTATACCCATATAATTATTTGCTTGTGTGATCTTTTGTTTGAAAAACTATAAGATCAAGGGTCACAACTAAAATAAATACTCAAATACAAATGCACTCAGATAAACACACAATCTAATGAATAAGCTGAAATGAACATGCAGATTCACTTAGATTGAAATACATTCTCACAAATGCAGTCAAATAGACACACATTTATAGATGCACTTAGATAGACATACACAATTCAGAATGTACACTCAAATAGACACACCTCAAAAAACTATGCATTGAAACAAGACAATATCTGAGAGCCTTTAATAATGCATTTCATGATCTTCTTTGTGCTTTACAATTTACTGTTAGCCCAACAGAGATGCACATATACATTTTCAGCTTCTCTGGAAGTATTCAAAGGTCTGTCTCTCTGTTACACACTTTCCTTAGCAGTCTCAAAATGACGTTCACTGCAATGCCCTAGGACATGTTAATAGATTTTTCCCCTATAACAAATGCTAATCCTGGTGGGGTTCAAACACAGTACCTATTGTGCTGACTACTGCAGCTTACCACTTCACCATTCAAATGGCCAGATAAGAAAGATTTACCATTGACATCAGACATGTCTTAATAAGTCAATATTTTGTGCACATTTTCTAGTAAAATTAGTAAAATGTGAAGATATACCTTTATTTATTTGTTTTCTAAAAGGATCTACTTGCATTTGCAAATTTGATAATATTTATGATCAATAATTTTGTAGAGATCAGCCCTGTTATTTTTGTAGTATTCATACATCTATTTTGTTGCAAATGTGCCAGGAAAGGGTTATGTTGACTTGTATAATTGCAATAATTTCAAAGCTTCTCTTTCCCTGGACCCTGCGAGGGATCTTCCAGTCCCCTTGACCCCTGGCAAATTTTCAGGCTATTTCTTGATTTAACAATTGTATCCCTTACCCTGGTTTGTGAAATCATTTTTTTTTTGGTATCAAGATCTTAAATGCCTCTAAAAATGCACCATTTATCTTACATTTTTCAAATATTTTCCGGCGCAAGCCCCGGACCCCCTAATAGTTCTCTGGCGGTTCGCGCCCTGAAAGTCGCCTGGTGGGCACTGTTGCTCCTTTTTCAGTCCTCTTCCTCCTTTTTTTTTACTTTTTGGGAATGGGGTCTCTGATTTATGAGAGACTCTTTTTCGTGAGACTTTCATGTGTTGCAAAAGGCGCTAAACAGTTACATACAATCACTCCCTTTTATTTAATAAAAGCATCTTTTTTATCAAGCATTCCTCTGTGCTAAATTGATATATAAAATAAACAATAATTTTAAAACTATTTCTTGCCAATTTTACTCTTGAATATGACATCACATTGTGATGTGTTTTTATGATTATTTTCCATAGGAAACTATTATGCAGAAGGTCCACTTAATGGCTGGTGAAATAGACAAAAACTTGACCAAAGATGTAACACATGTGATTGCTGGAGAGGTTGGCAGTAACAAATATATGGTATGTCATGTCGCTTTTCATTTTTTTATGTCAAATTGATTGTGTCGATATCTGCCCGAAGTCTTACTCTTAACCATCACAAACGATGATGAGAAAACACCATTTCTGTTTTCCGTTAGAAATTTGAGTATGTAGCAAAACAAACTTACTTGCAAATTGATTATTATTTGTATTTGTCACTCTTCTTTACCAAATGCCTCAAACTAAAAAATGATGTAGGTTGCTGAAAGTGAGAAAAGTTTGATCATGGTCACTATTTTCATATAATCTAATAATACATTTGTCTCTAGGTCTCTACTTTTTGCATGCTGAATTGTCCCATATCTATTAATTCAGAACAAAAATTATTGCATTAATTTTTCAGGTAGCCTTAGACAATGGTAAAAATATCATGATCAAAGATTGGGTGTCCAAAGTATGGGAAATTTCTCAAGAGAGGTAAATTGCTTATGCTAAGACATTTTTTTTTTACAAACCTATGGTGTAAGGATGATCAACGAAAGATAAAAGGCATTATGTAAATCATACTGTGCATCCAATTTCTGCAATTGTGAGGAAATCCGCCAAAATTCTGATGCTAAAAAAACTGCATTTAAAGATATAAATTTTACGATTATTTAACTTCCAAGTTGGAAAAAAGCAAACAAAAAAAGATTTTGTTAAACTTGAAATGTTTTATGCTTCCGGATCCTGATGAATTTTGTAACAGCCTGTGGTTGAAGTTTCTTAACAATGCTCTTATTTGTCTGTTATTGCTGAAGTGCCAATTTTTATCTCTTCGTCATTGCTTTTTTACTTCTTAAACTCATCAAATGCACCATGTCCTTGTTCTTAAGTTTCAACAATCTTAGCCAAGGTAAAAACAAATGGTCATGGAATGGTTGGAAGTAAGATTAGGTATGGATTTTAAGTAAGTTGCCCAAGTTCAATGACTCATTTGTAAAGATCGGTGTTGGTTGCATACTGCAAGTATGAATATGCATGCAATCATGGTTTAACAGATTTAAAATAAGGAAAACTAGGATAGTATTTTGATAAATTAAGTGAATAGTTGACAGTGATTGCAAATTATTCTGCTCATCATAGCTTCTTGTAACATAAAACCCATTGCTAACCATGATTTTCACAACCAATTGTTTCAATCTCTGATAGATGTAATTGTACATTATGAATCTCAAATTTAAATTTTACTATTTTTAGCTTGCATTCTTATTAATTTCTAATGCATTTCAGACACATAATGGGCACAGATGAATACTTTGACAAGTACAAGTGTCCATTATTTCTGGGTCTTACAGTTGTTGTCTCTGGTTACAGCAGCAGTGAGCGAAACCAGTTAAAGAATTTTATAACTCGTGGGGGTAAGCAGCAGTGTCTTAAACTAATCAATGAAGACAGTTATGTTATGTTGCTTTCCAGCAGCCACATGAGTCCCTTCAGCTACACAGACAGTTTTGTTAACCTATCTTTGAATCTTTTAATTTCAAAACCAACTCTTGAGTCCAGCAAAGTGTTTGACAGAACTTTGAATACAGACTTCTCCAACTCCATACTTCTGTCCCAATTTCCTACCCGAGTCTTTCGTAAATAGCAAAAAAACGCAATTTAAAAGTGGTCAGGATGGCCAAGAGGTCTAGTCACCCGATCTTTAGAGCAATTTATGATCTCTTGAGGAGGTGACTGGAAAAAACGTTACTGGTTCAATCCCCGGAGACGGGCGATAAAAACATAGGCCCTGTGCTAGCCGCACGCTAAAGATCCCCTGGTGGTTGCTCATAGTATCATCCGGGCAAAATTAAAAAATAAATGTCCTACCAAAAAACTGTCAGACTCAGACAGTCTAAATAAAAAGACTAATTCTGAAGACGGATAGCGGCTGCCCTCTGGGCGAAGGGAAGCACCAAAGTGTTAACGCAAAACATGTGTTGGGCAAAATATGAGTGTGTTGAAAGCAGTACGCTAACGCAAAATTCAGTCAACAACAGTTGACTTTGTTCGAGGTTAAAGCAAATGATCGAGAAGAAGAAGATGATAATTTAAAGGGCATGTGTATATAAATTAATAATTTAGCATTCATGAAAGTAAAATAATGTGAAAATGGTAGGGAAATAAATTATCATTCTTTTAAGTCCTTCTAAATAACTTTGTAGAAAAGGAGCAAAAGTGGTTTTGATTTTTATTGAATATAATTGCTCATGCATAAATTTCCTTGCAAATTCTGGAAAACCACTTTCATCCCAGAGAACAAATTTCAAAGCAGACATATTGTAGTTTCACACTGTGTTAATGATAATAAGATATCTGTATTATATGTAAGTACAGTAGAATCCCTCTATAAAGGCCACCCTTGGGACCCCAAAAAATGGCCTTAACTGGCGGATGGCATTAATGAAGGGATAAACAAAAAAAGAAGGACCAAAATCTAGCAAACAAAGAAATAAAAGAGATGATTTAATAATGAACTTTATTGACTATAGTTAAGGTTAACAGGGCAAAACATGGGTTTTATGAAAAAAATCAGACACCTTTGTCTGTTTGATGGAATGTTTCACTATAATACTCTGAATACTCGAATCAGCCTAGCAAACTCTTGGTTTCTCCTTTTTATCACATTGATTCTTTCTTCAAGAGTTAGAGACGACCGTTTACGTTTACTTTTTGTCAGAGCCATCGTAATGTGGATTCAATAAGTAAGGTTATCTATTTAGAAAATGGTTAATGATAGGGATATTTTGATAAATAGAAAATGTAAACACGAGCAGTAGACAAGATTTTTTTTTCCAAGAAGTACTTTCTATATGCAGGTGAAAACATTCGGTCGAGTTGTTGTTAAGCTGCAAGTATGACCGTTGTCGCAAATGGCTTTCTTACCTGACAAAAACAAACGGTATTCTTTTTTTTAGAGTCGCATAAAACTATGATATGGGTATTTTGCGGCCGAAATAGAGGGATTTTTCTTCAAACGGACCAAAAGAAGTGGCCTTAACTGGCGGATGACTGTATCTGGTGGATGGCTGTAATAGAGGGAAAAAATAACATTTAAAGATCAGGGATTTTTTTTGGCCTTAACTAGCGATTGGCCGTAATAGAGGTGGACGTAATAGAGGGATTCTACTGTATAACCATATTTTTAGACCCATGATGTGCAGTTTTTTTCTTTTATGATGTACTCATTAGATTATGAAAACAGTTTTGATCAATATTTGCTACACATTTTCAAGCATCTTCTAATTGTTGGTATCCTTTTCCCAGGTGGAACATACTCCGGAGAAATGAAAATGCATGAGTGTACTCATCTTATTGTCAAAGAAGCCAAAGGTAAACATTTTATTTTTACTTTAATACTATATATCTGAAGAATTGCCATTTGATATGTGTTTTTGTTTAAGTTCAAATTAACTAGACTTTCCTACCACTGATGATTGACATCCCCTATTAGATTAACTTTTTTATATATGTTTCAGAGAGTACTTCTTGAAACATATACATGATTGAGTTCTTCATGTATATTAAAAAGTATAGTTTTTAATTTGTGGTGTCATAATGTATTGTTAATAAAAAAAGGCTTTATATATTTGATCCAATTCTATTCTGAACCAGAAACATGAGTACTCAGATAGAGTACAAACTTGACACTATGTAAACAAAAATATCAACATGAATTGGCAGATTCTACGTAAAAAAGAACACCATGTAGAACGATCATAGATAAAAAATAAAATAAAATAAAACGGAACACATTTAATATTTCTTTTACATAAACTAATTAACACTAAAACGCAGGGATGGAAAACGCAACCACGGCAGCTCAATTTTATAATCTTAAAAAGTGACAACAGGTGACCACACAGGGGAAATTCCCGTTTGCTAACAAACGTGCTTTACGCAGCTATACGGAAGTGAAGTGAGTTCAGTAACATTGTGAATCTACAGAAAGTGGAATTGGAACATATAGCAAAATACTTTAAATTCCCTTACTCTGTCAATTGTTAACAGATATTGCTGGAATTCAATAGGGGTCTTCATCTTGTTGATTTACAACATCGTACAAGATTTTACGGCAATGATTTGTATATTTTTTTATTCACAGACAGACACACACACACACACACAAACCGACCGATTACATACTCTCCACGAGTATGACTCTGTGTCAAGAACAATGAATTTGAAATATTTTACAGCTATGTTGCAAACAGTCTTCTTTCATTTTGTTTAAGAAAGTACTTAAGATATTTTTGTTACTTTTTTTTCAGGAGCTAAATATGAAGCTGCAAAAAACTGGAAAATCAAGATTGTCCGAGACAAATGGCTCTATGACTGCATGGATAAGAAGAGATATCTTGATCCACAGCCTTACCAGTTTGAAACATCAAGCAAATCTGTTAAAACATCTACACCAGAGAGACGTTCAAGTAAGTTCGGATATTAATTAATTTCTTTATGAATATTTCACTAAATTTTATTTGGTTGCTCATTTCTGTTTGTTATGTTATTGATCTTTAAAGCAGTATGTCAACAAAAATATGATTTGTACTTATGATCAGATACTGACGAGTCCTACTAGATGGTTCACCTACGCTTTGAGATATATTTTAGGGCTTGCAAAATCTTCAAAATTGAAAATGAAAACTTTAAAGTGAAATTCAAACATTTAAAAAACAACTCAATAAAAAAAATACATCAGAAAATGTTTTTTATCCTCTTTAAATCAAACTCAAACAAGATCACCCACCTCTTGCTGCTGTAATCTTGTGTCTTGCTAGATAGTTCACCTACCTAGGAACCTATTAAATACTTATTACAACATACGTCGCCCCCTAAAAAGTACAATATTTAAGAAACTGACAAAAAAAATTGTTGCAAAACCTCAAATCTAAGCAACCAGGCCCATAAGTTTACATTAATTTTATATAGTAAAAAACGTTTTCAGAAAAGATCCACATAGGCTTCAACTTTGAACAAAATGCAATGTTAACCCCAGAAATAGATTCAGCAACCCATAAAACCATAAATAGGATGATGTTCACAAATCAGTTGACATTTAGTTTAGATTGACAGCAGTATGTAGTTTCTTGACTTATATAGGAAAAAGTTAACCATCTAGTAAGACACCAGTGTATATTTTGCCCTTGTCAGTTATTTTATTTGTATTAAGTTAAATGGCTTTTAAAACCAAAATGAGAGAATTAAAAGAAAATGTCTATTATTTCTTGTGCATTTCTCAGTGGCTGGGCCAAACATAACAGACATAAGTGCCATCACGGTCAACAGCACAACATGTCAGTTTGCTGATGAGACGACAGATTGCACAATGAGGCTACCAAACCAGACAAACCTGGAGGTGGCAGAGACAAAACTCAATGACACGACCATGGCCAATGATGTCACTGTGGCTCCGGCAGATGTCTTTTTAGATGATTGCAAAGTGAGTGATTTCCTTGTCTTGGTCATTTTTAATATATTATATTATTCTGACAGATGTCTTTGTAGATGATAGCAAAGTGAGTGATTTCCTTGTCTTGGTCATTTTTAATATATTATATAATCCGACAGATGTCTTTGTAGATGATTGCAAAGTGAGTGATTTCCTTGTCTTGGTCATTTTTAATATATTATATTATTCCGACAGATGTATTTGTAGATGATTGCAAAGTGAGTGATTTCCTTGTCTTGGTCATTTTTAATCTTTGAAACAATGAACCATTTTTCATCATTGGAGGGTCGGTAAATGAAAAACATTATCAATTTTGGCTGCTCTTCTTTTGATTCCCAGCCAATAAGGGATAATTAATGTGAACAACTTATACAGGGGACCTACTGTCTATCACATCAATATGTACAATATTTTGGAAGGTGGGATGATCATTTTTCTTATTTAGATTTCTAGTTTTGTATAAAACTCTTATTTACTTTTCTTTTTATGTGCAATTATTCTGTTTTTCAGTATGTGATATTTATAGTAGATCTTATTGTTTTTGTTACCAGGTTTATTTTAGTGGTGTGCGATCTGCAACAGAGGAAAAACTCAGGAAGATAGTAAGCTCTGGAGGAGGTCTTAGGTAATTTCACAAACTGTTTACATTTAAGAATTTTATTCTATATTTATTATCATTTCAAAACATGTGGTTTTCATATTGTTAGTGTTAAGATTTTTTATCAGACTGTCTGAGAATTGTTTCTTTGAGTGAGCTGTTATCTCTTTTAGAAGCCTTTGTCTGAGACTTAAATGCTGTATATGAGACTTTGATCATAGATACAAAGTTAAGATGCAGTAAGTTGTTATATGTCATGTTGGGATGTACAATGATCTTTATCGGAATCATAGCTGGAAATAAACTACTTTTTCATTGTTTGCTTATAAATTGGGTTCTCAAGGACATGCACGATCACTCTTACTAAAGATTTCAAACAGGATGAGAAAATGAACAGAGAGAAATCTTGTCTATTGCTGAAGTTTATTTACTGACATTATGTCTCTCCCTCCTCTGTGTCTATTCAACAAATACAAAGGTAGATTTTTGAGACAAAAAAGCAAGCTCTGTCAAGACAAAGGGATTTTTATCTGATGAACCTTTTTCAAATTTCGACTTCAGAGGAGTTTATCAATATAAAGACTTTAAGGGATGGAGGTTGAGTAAGTATGAATGTGAACATGTTTTGGAGGATTGTGGCAAAATCTGGAGATAAATCCTCATCACAACATTTGCTGTACCAATAATAATTTGATTATGAAGTACAGATACAGGTTCCATACTTTTAAAACAAAACTCTGTGTACTTTCTTATGTCTTCTTGTTCATACTTTCTCATTTATACCTAAAATTTACATCCACAGAACAACAGAGTTGACAGAAAATGTAACACATGTAGTGGTTGGAGAGGAAGTTGCAGCAGATATTTCTAAATTGAAGAAGATGAACGAATGGTAAATCAATAAAGACATGTAGTCTGTCTTTGTTATTTATAAATTGCACTAAGATAGTTAATTTATATGTTGTAACTCTTGCTTTTGTTTTTTTAATTGCTGTGATAATAATTTGAGCAGAAACCTAATTTTATAAGGTATATCAACTGTCACACTAGCAGTGTAAATGACAGAGTCATTTCTGAAACCTTAGAGCCGCCACCCTCTGGGTGAAGGGATGCACAAAAGTGTTTAAAGATGAGAGTGTAAAGCGTTGGCTAATACAAGATATCTGTCCTCTTGGTTTGACCTTATATTGTTTTTGCAAATTTATCTGCAATACTTTGGAAAGTTGCTTTTATTTTGACTCAGGGAGTCACATTTTGTTGTTCAATTTCTAAAGAATGTTTTCTGTACATTTGATCTATTTGATGTTTACATTCAGAATGAGGCACTTGTTGCAGTTTTATATTTAGAGAAAAGCATAGAATAAGTTGGTCAAAAAGCTGCTTACTTTAAATCTTAGTCTACATGGGTAAAAACATAACAAAATTGAATGATATTCAAAAACATATTTGACATGCTTGCCCAAAAGCTCTTGATATAGCAACAATGATTGATATAACATTGACTTTGTTCTTTTCAAACTTTTTTCCAGTCCATTTGTTGTGAGTGCAGATTGGTTGATGGATTGCTTCCAAAAGCAAACCCACTTGAAAGAAAGTCAATATTTACGTCAAGATATAGGACTTAAATTGCAAGGCACAGATTTTGTGTAAGTGTTTGGCATGCGTAAAGATTCTTGTTTCATGTTAGCAGGCTCTCTATGCTTTCATGTTGTACCATTGATTGAATTAAAACTTTTTGTCTCTTAATGGTTATTAAAACAGCAATTGATTGGATTGAAGACGACTACATGTATCTTCATGTGGGAAAGGTTCGGGAGTGTATCCTTGATAGCTTGGACTTCTGCTTAAAAATTGAAGCAATATGTGCTTTGGTCCAAAAAGTAATGTACAGCTAAGGTCTGGGTGGTAGATACCATATACAAAACCAGCTTTGATTGTACATTTAAAAGCTAATCTGTCTGTAAAGACAGCCTAAGATATAGTGATTAGTGATTCTCTTCTTCTCCTCGATCATACGCTTTAACCTTGAACAAAGTCAACTGTTGTTGACTGAATTTTGCGTTAGTGTACACTCGTGCTTTTGCCCAACATATGTTTTGCTTAACACATGTTTTACGTTAAAACTTTGGTGCTTCCCTTTGCCTAGAGGGCGGCCACTATTCGTCTTCAGAAGTACTCTTTTTATTTAGACTGTCAGAGTGCGATAGTTTTTGGTAGGACAATTTTTTTTTTAATTTTGCCCGGATGATACTCTGAGCAACCACCAGGGGATCTTTAGCAGGCAACTAGCATGGGACCTCCATTTTTATCGTCCGTCTCCGATAGGACTATGTACATGATCCTGAATACCAAGGATCGTGTACATGCAAGTACTGATAATGAAATCTGTTTGCACAAGCGCTTTGCACCAACCACATTACAGGATTGCTTTACACATTTTTTGACCTTGAAAAATGTGTCCATTGAAGGGGTCGAACCCTCAGCGTTTTTTCTTTACCACCGCCTCAAGAGATCAAATACCGCTCTAAAGATTAGATTACTCGACCATCCTGTCCACAATTAGTGATTAATTAGCAGCCCAATCTGATGCATGATGTGAAGAGATTTTTGTTTAGATTGATTGGTCAGATGTCAGTATACTATGACTTGGTCAGATGTGCTACATTGTAGATTCTGTACAACCTAACATGTCTTAATAGAGTTGTTAAGACCCTTACATTTTTAAAGTATTAATTGACAATTATGCTATTGTGTTGTTGGTTCAGTGTATATTCTTATACTGATACATGATATGAGCCTTTTTGATTTTCACTTTGTCAATAGTAAGGCTTGTTTTAATGACGGACACAAATTAAACATTAATTTATTCTCTCTTGATCATTCAACCATGACTGTAAATTAAAGAAAAGAGCATTTAATGCCTGTTTTGTAATATATCTATTATGTATTATTCTTATCTTAGTTAAGATCAGTAAAGAGTGTGACTCAAGTAGGATTGTTATCTAGAAAATGTATTATTCTTAAACATACTTAAGGAGCAGTCTTTAGAAAAATGAGTTAGATTTTTCTAAAGACTGCTTCTTAAGTATGTTTTTAAGATTATCAAAAATCACTCAACTCAATGATCTTTACAGAAAACCAACTATCAGTTCAAAACAAGCTGACCCAAAGAAAAATCAGAGCCCCCAGGCTCCCATTAACAAGAACAAAAGTCAAACAAATGACGAGTCAACAGCATCGCAAGGAATGAACAGAGAAGCCCCTAGTGACCTCGAAATGGCTGAGCTACTTAGCCAGTACATGGAGCCACCTGGTAAGCTGCTTGATTGCAGAGAAACTTATTGTCTTTTTGGCCCTAATTTGTGTTTTTAAAACCTTTCTTTTCTGTCGCTGCAAGTGCAAGAAGCTGATACAAAAAGTAAAGCTATGTAGAAGCCAGAGAAGTTAAACATGTTAAGCCTTATGTATTTGTTTATAAAAAAAATTATTCAATGCTTACATTTTCTCTATTCTTAATGGATGGCTGGAAAAGTGTGGAAAATGTATAATCTTGTTTAATTTTTTAAGAAACTGATGCTGGGCCTTTTTTACGGCTGAAAATATGAGGCTCACATGGCTCCTTGTTTAGAAACCTAACTTAGAATTGACCTTTCTTTTGAATTTGAGTTTTTTTCTGACTGTTTATTTGATGTTACTCCTTCTGCACCAGGGAAAGCTATGCTAATTTTTACATTTGTAACATGTTTAAATTTTCAGTCATACCATTGGGGTGGGGCTGCAGGTCTCACATTGCAGGGGGGTGGCAGGCTTTGTCTTCAAGGGGCAATTTGCTCTGTTTTAAAGATAACCACCATTATGTATCTCGCGGAGGCCTCCAGATCTTCAGCTACACTGCTTTTAATATCTAAAGATTAGCATTTCTTAACTCTTCCAGGTGATGACAGTGTTGAAAAACAACCTGAAGTAAAAGAGAACAACTCCAAACAAACAGAGGGCAACAAAATTGATACTGAGGAGGAGATGACTCAAGATCCATCAGGTATTGTGAAAAATAAATCTTTTATGATGCTCCCTATATCCTTCTACAACAGCTGAGTGGTGTCATAAAGCCTGATGAGTTATATTTTAAAAACCACCAAGGGTTTTGAATGTGTGCACAGCTATTTAGCTTTATCGTCCATCTCTGATAGAAGTTTTTAATTTTTAAACATATCAATTTTTCAATCAACACATGTTTAGTTATGTCAGCGAAAATCTTTACTTTAAACATTTTACATGCTGAAGTATATCTAATCATAATATGACGATACAAGGTGGGTCAGTATTGCTCAAATTTCCTGATAAAATAAGGCCAAGCAATTGCTGTAATAATGATTTTCAGGTCTTTAACTTTTTGTCTTGACATTGATACCTTCATTTCTCAGGAAACAGCACTGTCTCATACTTTGGAAATTGAATCTTGTTTTGTTTTCAATTTGTTTTCTAACTGAATGATATTTTGACAATGCTTCATATATTCTATTTCAAATCAGTATTATTATGATATTAAAATGCAATGTTTTGTGATTTATTTGCCTTGTTTATTTCAGAACTTGGAGAGGATGTTGAAGATGCTTTCTTTGCCAGGAAAACGTTCATAATTCTTGGTTTTGAAGAGGAGCAGACAGAGGAGTTGGCTCAGTTCATTGAATCAAAAGCAGGTAATGTTAGATAACATTTAATCATTACCTGATAAGATACTGGTAAATTGGCTTAGATCATGCCTCTATTTCTTGACTTTTTTAAACGCCTTAAAGAGAAATTGTCAAAATTTAAACAGAAACTTTGTACCTTTTTAAGTTTGTACCTTTTTAAGTTTGTGGATGTTTTCCTCACTTGTTTGAAAAATTTTACAGAAGAAATTTAGGACAACTGGTGATCTTATCCAGATCTAGTGTAAATCAACATGTGGATGATGTTTTTAATGTTTCTAAAACTGATGATGAATCAATGTTGTGTAATTGAAAAAACATTTATGCCCACTTTCATGTTTAAATAATTAATTAGGAAAAAAGTCTTCAAATGACAAATGTAAATAAAAATTAATTGAATGTATGTTTTTATAAGAACATACATTAACCTCTTTACTCTTTGTTACCTATCTTACATTTCTTTCTTTCAGGGAAAGTTATATCTCAAAATAAGAAACGGCGTATCATTGACATCGCCATTGTCCCTCTCATGGGATTCCAGGTGGATGTGACTGTGTCAGAGATACTGACAAATGGCTGGTTGGTGAGTTTAAAATTATAATAACTTAAAATTGCTTGATATGCTTAAGTTTAATTTCTTTAGTATAAGCACTCGCTTTTGTTTGCAGATTTCTGTTCATCATGTTTCTGCTAAATGAAAAGAAGCAGTTACAGATGTTTTAGCTAGAATGAAATATTTTGTATGATTAGTTTGAGCTTAATTAGCTTTCTTTAATAATGTGAAACAATTCTTTTTAATATATTCAAAACATTCACTTTCTTTTTTTCTCAGCAAATGTGCATAGAAAAAAATGCATTTCTAAACTATGATGACAACTGGCTGTCAAGGCCCATTGAGCTGCCTGAAAATGAACCTCTATCAGATTGTTGCATAAGTGTCAGGTAAAGCATACCTTTCATACATTGAGCTTGCTTTAAGAATACTGCATATTTAACTTTGTGCATGCGAGTTGTATGTGTGGATTATCAATAAAAATATGACTGATTTTGAAAAGGTTTGATTTATTTGTTTATTAGTTTTCACAACTACCTAAGTGGCCATAAATGTAGAGTTTGTCATACAATAAAGATAGAGTAAAACTCACTTAAACCAAATATTTTGGAGAGCAAAACTCACTTAAACCAAAGTTCTTGGAGAGTAAAACTCATTTAAACCACATTTTTTGGAGAGTAAAACTCAGTTAAACCAAATTTTTTGGGAGGCCTGAAACATTTTGGTTTTAAAGGTAACTAAGACAAAGAGAGAGAAAACAGGGTTTTTAGTTTAAGCGAGTTTGACTGTATTTTGAAGATAAAGCTATTTGCATCAGATAACATCCGAAAAATCATAAATGGAATTTGATTTCTTTGTTCTTCAGTGGATATGTTGGTGTGGAGCGGGACTGCATTGTACATCTTGCCCAAACCCTTGGGGCTTTGTAAGTATTCATTCTGATGTTTTGTTATTAGATTGCTTTTTTTTTTATTATACTTTGATTCCCCATTATTGGCTGCCACAGCGGCTCAAAGGTTAAAGGCTCACCCTCTTAAGCAGAAGGTTGATTGTTTGAATCATGTCCAGATAAAAGCTAAGATGTATTAAAATTAAGCTTTGTTCTAAGAACTAAAATTTCTCCTATCTTATATTCTTTCTTTTGGAGATGGTTCAAGCCTTACACGACACAAATTCATTATTTAGTAAGATTTCCATATGAATAAAAAAAAATCTTAACTAGAACCGCTGTTTAATGTGTATGGATTTAGCTTGGGTTGGCTTTTCTTTACTTTTACAACTAAACATGTGTTTATTCTCTACTTGATTTAGCACTCAGGATCATCTTGCCCGTAAGACCACTGCCAAAGCCAAAGCTAACACTCATTTGATTGTCAGCGACAGCGCCGGATCAAAGAAGTATGATGCTGCTAGGAAGTGGAATTTACCTTGTATTGGCAAAGAGTAAGTTTTTCACACAAGATTCACACATATTTGAAGACATGTCAAAACTTCTACTTCATCATTACAAATAGCATAATTTGTTTTTATGTGTTCCAATTAGTAAAATTCTTATGATGAAAGTAACAGGCAGACTTTGTACACTTCCAAGGGTGTCTTTCTCAGCTCTGAAACTTTGAAGTTTTTACTGTTAAGCACACCATAGGCCTAAAACTGTGCTATATTAATGCCATCTGAATTAGTCATTTTTATTGTGTCTTTGATTGGTTTGAAATATGTGTAATGCGCCTGATAGACCTGGTATGGTAGACTCATCAAAATTTAATGTACTTTACTTAATCTAATAGGGTCAGGATGGCCGAGTGGTCTAGTCACCCAATCTTTAGAGCAATATTTGATCTCTGGAGAGGGCGGCTAGAAAAGACGTTGTGGGTTCAATCCCGTCAATGGACACATTTTTCAAGGTAAAAAAATGTGTAAAGCTATACTGGAATGTGGTTGGTGCATACCGCTCGTGCAAACAGATTTCATTATCAGTACTTGCATGTCCCCGATCCTTGGTAG
>JAUUEB010013673.1:0-17081 GCA_032362205.1 Clione limacina
TTGTAGACTGCTATTGGCGATGTAAGGGCAACAATTGATTTGAGATTGTGTAAATCTGGGCAACGCCGGGTAAACCCACTAGTAATTGATATGTTGTTTCTTTTCCTATCAGTTTTGACGATAGAACATAGCTTTGGAAGTATCCGGATTTGGGATGAACAAATTGAATAAACTTTAAGTCTCGTCCAATGAGTCTCGTATCCTGCTAACTTTCAAAGTGTATTGATTTTGAACTCACACTCTTAAAAAATGATTTCAATTTTTGACACTCTTTATATCTACAAATGATTTTATATCTACATAGATGTGCACACAAAGAAAAATATAAATCATGACAATTTAAGAGACACAAGAAACGTCATTGGTTTAATCTCGTCTCCAACACCAAGTATATAAATGTGGTAAATGTAGCTCGTCGAAAATCGATTAAATTATTTGTAAACTTTAAAATTTAAGACAAATACCCAACACCGAGTATTACGTACTCGTGGAGGATAGCGTGACACTATTACTAAAAAATTACATGCAATTAGAAAGATAAATAGGAGGGCCGAATTTCCACAACAATTTCAACTTTAATGACACTCGTGGATTTTCAAACCTGGATATTTATTTTTCTGTTCGCTGTCGACCAAGTTTACTTCGTTAAGTAAATAGTTAATAATAAGAGTTAATAGCGGGTTGATTAAGTAAACCAACGCTTACCAAATTTTAATAATTTCAATATTTGTCAGATAAATTTAAAAAAATCATACGAATATTTGTTTTGACTTGTCAAATTGTAAAAAAAAAAATTTTATGTTCCACAGAAAATGCTAATGAGAGACGACGTAACTAAGAGAGTTTTTAAACTACAAACGTAACCGATGTGTCAACAGTCTGATCCAGAACAACACACTCTAATACGTGATCTTTAATCGTATTTGGCAACAAGATATATCACTGCAAACATGCAATCTTATTCCACCCAAACCATTCTGGGCTTAACTCTCAGACAGGATAAACCACGTCTTTGTTTTTGAGAGCAGTCACGTGATCATGAAGAAACTTAAACTCGAGGTGAGTTAATTCACACAAGCATAGGCAACCTTGGCGAAATCGTTGGTTCTCACACTCTACAAGATAACTCGAAAAGCCGGATGTCGACAAGATGTTCCATGCAATAAGAGGTGGTCATGGAGGACATGGAGTGAGCGGCAAACAGCAACTTCATACCTTTAAGTCAGATCTTCAGTGTGGGGTTCTGTTTTCTGCAATTGCGTTTACTCTATTAATCGTTGGATCAATTCTAACCTGGCCAGGTAATGACTTACTAAAATCGACCCTGTTTGTCTGAATGTCGGGTATGTCTTAAAACTCTTCTGACACGATGTCAGCAGATTGTTATTTGTAAGGGTTTGGTTAGCAACCTAGTAAAAAATATAATTGTTAATCAAGCTAACCTGGGAGGTACAGTGTTTCTCCGTTTCTTAAAACGCAAACTTGTCCTTATCGGGGTTGATGTAATATTTTTCAAATCACGGTGCGCATGTCCGTCTTGATAGTATATAGTACGTCCATCACCTTCACCTAGCTGGTCTTAGCTGTTTCCAGGCACCATTTCCGTCGATCAGACATCTTGCCATGAGTTCTGCAATCTTTTGTTTAGTAGATCTGGGTCTTTAGATTTCAGAATGGCTAGCTATTCTGATAAACATCGTCGCATTTTCAAGTGCAACATTTGTATCTGCTGCATTTCCTCATGGGATCCGACCCGACCTCTGATTGTTATCATTTGCCTTTTAGGTCTCACATGAAGGCCGCTTATGTTGTGTTGTTTCTGTTTTTGTTTTTTCAGCCATGTCGCTGTTGTGGCTATTGAAGTAAATATTTGAAGGTTGACTCTGTGCTGCCTATATATGTCTTCCTCCCATAGTTGGTGGTATTGATGGTCTTGTAGATTCGAGATTCCTGGAGACAGTGCCCGTCTAAAGGACTTTTTGCAGCCTGGCAGCTGCATTTCTTTTCAAGTTGTTGTCCTTGTTGACGTTTGACAGTACTTTGGCGTTATGTCCTGCACTTATGACCTTCACGTTTAGCATGCATCTGTAGTGGAGTTTGACTAGATGTTCGTTGATGATCTTGTGTAGTCTGTCTTACCTCGTTGGCGGGAACACTGGTCGATAGCTGAAGAAATCCCTTATCCAAAATTGTTGTTGCTGCAACGTGGGTTAAATCAATTTACCCGTCTTTTTCTGTTGCGCTTGTGTTTGTTTTCGCTTGCATTGTACTTTGCTTTCTCCTTGTAACCACTGTGCTTCAGAGCTGCATTGTATACCGGGGCTGCTTCGTTAAAAGCCTGTTCCTTTGAGGAGATGTCTGACAACCCTTTACCAATCATTTTTGGAAGTTGATTTATCACGTTTGGTGGGTGAATGTATTCCTTGTTAACATAGGAAAGTTCATCGTTCGTCTTCCTGTATGGTTTTTACAATTCATTTAGTACGTCAAAAGTCACGTCGAGGAAATTAGCAGTGTGTTTGAACTCCAATGTTATCTCGAATCCGATCATTCTGAAAAGGTTTTTTTGCGCTTCAGAGCTGCATTGTATACCGGGCTGCTTTGTTAAAAGCCTGTTTGTCCGAGGAGATGTCTGACAACCTTTTACCAATCATTTTTGGAAGTTGATTTATTACGTTTGGTGGGTGAATGTAATCTTTGTTAACGTAGGAAGGTTCATCGTTCGTCTTCCTGTATGGTTTGTACAATTCATTTTGTGCGTCAAAAGTCACGTTGAGGAAATTAGTAGTGTGTAGGAACTCGATTGTTATCTCAAATCCGATCATTCTGAAAAAGTTTCTTATTCTTTTCTTATAGGACTCTATGCTGGCAACTCTCATGCGTGTGTAGGCGGCCTGTCCGTCGTCTCTGTAAAGCCCACGATTGAGTTTGGGTAGTTGCTCTCTAATTTAGTTGAGCAGGAGCAGACATACCAGTTCTGCTACCTCCGCTTCATTGAACACTCCCATGCTTACGGCAAATGAGGATTTGTTTGTTCTTCACGCTTCTCATTGGTTAAATACGTAGTACTGCCTTTCTAGAGTGATGCAGTTTATCGATATCCCTAGGGCCAATATATAGTTGTGTGCTTGCGAAAAGTCAGTGCTGTTTTAAAGACTTTTTCAATGATTTAGGGGTAAAAGTCAATAATGTCACATCGGGCGAATTATAAGTTTGGCTTATTGGCTAGCCCGTCAAACAATTTGACAACATATTTAGTATTTCTTCATTACCTAAGGCCAGTTTGCTTGCGCTAATGTTTTGCAAAATCTTTTAGCTGATTAATCCCATTTGTTTTGGTTGCGTCCATGAGCCTACATGGCGTTTGGTGAGCGAGTTTTGTTTGTGCCCTATCAGCAATATTTATTCTGGTTGCTATTGTTTTGGCTTCTAAGTTAATGTCACTCACTGTTTTGTTCTGCTTTTATGTAATGCTTCATGATATTCATATCCAGTTATTGGTTGTAAACATCAGGTTATGTTTCATACATGTTGCGTGTTTTATCAGCAGGCAAAAGGGCGTTATGCATATTTGTGATTTGCGATATGTTCATTTTCAGTTTATTTTGGAAGTTTGATCGTCTTTCAATGAATTGTACTGAATGAATTATGTTTTTGTATTTGACTGGAGGTGAGATATGGTTTGAGTTAAATCCATGATGTAAAATATATTATTCATCCCGATAAGGACAAGTGTACGTAAATAGAGGCCGATGATCTGGAAAAGAGTAACACTGTACCTCCCAGGTTAGTTTGATTAAAAATGATATTTATGCTCGCGGTACGCCGTTAGAGACTCTCTGGTACGACAAGTACAAACCTTCTGGGTCCTTTTGATTTATATAGTAGACAAAATAGAAGACAATTTAAACTTCTTCGCAATATGGCCATAAACACTCCCTGTTTGGAACAAAGAATTAAATAACTGAAATTCAAACCTAGTCAATGTTCAAACTTGTTAATGATTATCTATGCTAAATGAGTTAGGATGTTTGATCGTGTATTTTTTTTATTGAAACTTGTATTAATCTCTATGGATTCATACTGATTCACAAAAAAGCAGCGTTGTCTTTTTTTACTATGCTGAACCAAAATCAAAATTAACTCAGTGCAATTCTGACTTTTATTGATCCATTAAAAACACTTTATTTTTTGTTAACCTGTACATTTTATATTACCACTAAGAATAAGATGTATTGTAATTTTGCCTCAAAAGGACTGAGTCAATAAATTTGGACTCTATCTGGACTGGTATATGAGGTCCCTGAAGAAGCAAAGGAGCTCAAAAGATGTTCCACGCAGTCAGTGGTGGACGAGGGCGTAGTGGTGGCTTAAGCAGTCTTAGTGGTCCTAATGGACGAAATGGCTGGAAGTCTGCTCTTCGCTGTGGTCTACTTTTTAGTACAATAACACTTGTACTGTTTGTACTTGGTGCTATACTTACTTGGCTAGGTACTTTCTATAGACGTGAGCCACACACTTTATTACACTCTTCTCTGCATGTTAGCAGTAGGTCTTAGTCGGTGAAAATTGAAAGAAATTATACTTTTAACGGTATGAACACCCTGTTGTTGCCAGAATATTATGTTAAACTAATGGTCAATGTTGAAAACTCATATACAAATCTTTTAACAATGAAGACAATTATGAATCCCTAACTCATTTTTTTTATGGTGAACAAAGTAAAGAAGCTAATTGAAAAGTAAGATAAATAATTCTCATCCTTTTGTATTGCAAAGTTTAAACCTTTTTTCTGATCATATGTAATGGGATTCAAGTCAAACTATGAGATAAAAGGATATAGCAAGAATATCATCTATAAAATCGTCATGTCGAAGTTATGATGATAGCTTCTATGAGTTTTTGTTACTGTTCTACGTAATGTTAGAATCAAATGTAGACAAACTGTTTTTACACTTCATTCACTATTCTTCAGGACATCTTTTCAGTTTTAGGGAGTTAATTATTCTGCTTGGACATCATGCCAATGAAGTCATAACACTGTTTACTTAAAGCATCGACTGAGACAAATTTGCACTGAATGTTTTTATTCCTCTTTTCATGAATGATTTCTTTGTCATTTACATTTTTTGTGCTACGGTAATATTTGGTTCTTCTTTTTTCAAAAGGCGAATTCACAAGTTGTTTCCATAATGTTTATAGTATTTATCTACACACATTATTCTAATTTCATTTCATAGTGCCTGACCATCTTTAATCTTTCAATTCCTTTTATTTTTATACTAACATGTTTTTTTTACTTTTCTAAATTTAGTTATTTCGTTCATATTTTGATACTACGGTGTGATTGTTTTTAACACAAAAAGTGGAAACCTGTATGCTGTCTTATCAGTTTTTAACAATATCTTGAGCCACTAATGTGCATGTTTATATAATTTATTTGTATACCAAAAATAGTTTGTATTTTCTAATAGATTGACAGATATTTCATTAATTCTTCTTTTGATTAAATTGTTATATGTTTCTGCAAACCAAAATGATGAATTGGTTGTTTTTGTTCTACCTAAGAAGGATCGAAAATGAAACACTCACTTATAACAGAGCGTTATTCAAATAGACACATTATATTATTATATATACATTACACGAATGTCTGATGATAAGGGAAGTATAACATTATAATTACATTTGCTTCGGAGCCTTTTCTTCTTACTATCAATGTTTTTATTTTTTTTATTTTTCTGATTTTTGAATAAGATGTCTTGTTCTTTTTGGTTGAATCTTAAAGATGTATTTGCCGATTTTAGTTAAAATGATTCAAATCTGGCAGACGTTTTCAAGGGCCGGATAAGCAGAATAACTTAGCATCGATTAAATTATGGTTTAAGAAAATATATTTGATGTTATTGCTTAAGTTTAACTTCCAGACTATGTTACTTGTTCCATATTTTGCTATTCTGACAACGCAACTATAGGAGTTTGAGTACGACTTTGAGTAATTAAGGATATTATATACAAACCTAAAAAATCAATTATTATTGAAATTAAAAAACTTAAATTGTCCACAAACGATTTATTATCAGCTTACTTTAATCTATTATATATTTATAGAAATGATCTATCGCATAAAGACATAGGAAAACAGGACTTCAGTGTGAAGTCTTCACCAATATAAGCTATTTTGCTACTTCTCGTAATGAAGACACGCGAGCCCCAGCACAAATTCAAAAAGCCAAAACCCATTGTAGTGAAGAGGAGGTGAAAATGGGATGACACATGTCATATAGCAAAAAGACTTTCTCTGACAAGCAAATTTTAATGATACCACTGATTTATGAACTTAATCGGAGTCCATGATTTATACTTATACGTACACAAAATATATACCGTGATACCATACAAGTAATCTCTACACGTAATGGCAATAATGGCAAGAGATGAGAAGATAGATAACTCTTTGAACATGACAACTACTATTTTATTAGATTAATCAATGCTACTTGTAACAAAAAATTTGTGGTTACTTTGATTTATAAAAAAAGAGCGGGCCAATGATAATTTAAAGGTCTTTATTTTAGTAAGGGGAAAATTGTCACAAATCCAACAAGAAAATATGCAAATTGTTAAAGTAGATACATGATGAAATGTTACCGATCAAAAACCTTCATAGACTGATTTCAAGTTTGCATGCACAAAAAAGGTAATTCGTGATAAAAAAGGAAATGTTACATGAATGAAATTATTGATGAAAAACGATGAATTTTAGATGTTTATTAAAAAATATATAAATTATATAGGGCCCCCACCACCGCCTTATGCAACCCTTGTGTTTAAATGTATAACTTGTTTCTTTGCTTGAACATTTTCTAACCCATACAGGCACAATGTGTTACATTTCAGGTATAAAAGAAGAAGTCAAGATAATGTACAGATAATCATTTTATTTTCAAAATAACCGATATAAGCTTTAGATTTTGAAGATCATTCACACGCATTATGCAAACACACATACATAATTACGCAATAGACACCAAGCCATAATTTCACAGCATTTAAAACCCAAATTCAATCTTGGCTTTATCAAACACAATCTTCCCGGACATACTTTTTCTAGTACGTTTGTAAACTGACACCAAACACGATATCATTTTATATTTAGAATCATTAATTTCAGTTCCTACGCCCATTTCGGTGTCCTTTGTCCCGTTATAATATGTTAAAAATTGTTAAAAAATATGAAAATTGTATCAAAATTGTAGATATGTTTTACTTAATTGAACACTTGTACGTACAACGGATGCATGAATTTGATTAGGTTTGTTTTCGATCGGCGGTAAAGAGGAAGTTATCACCTTGAAGATTGAAACACAGTGTCACTAGTTCTTATTGCTGTGACTGTTCTTGTTTTTTCATCAATTTGACTTAGAAATTTTCATACTCTAGTGCATGTTTGAATGTTTTTAAACTTTTTATTTTGGTAAAGTTTAACGTTTATCAAATCGATCTATTCTTAAAAGCATAACGCAGAAAATATGCAATACATGTTATATTTTAACTCTGAAAGACATTGCTTTGGTTAATGACTTAGAAGAATGAAAAAAAACAAAAATATATATAGAAATATAATTATATATTAACTATACGAAAAAGAGACGAAAGAGTAAACAATCAAAAAAAGAAAGTAGAAAGATTAAACGAAGTTGTTTACGTCTCGGGGACCACTTTTCATTAGCGTCATGTTCCACTTTAACCAATTACGCCTAGTTATACTAAAAGCTTGTGTATCTTGGTTTTTCTGGAGTTTTGTTCTAGAATTCATGAAGAATATTTCAATAATAATTTAAGTGTTCAATTATTTGCTTTTGTTTACTTACTTGAAAATGCGCTAAAGCATTAACGGATTATTTTTAATATATTTCAAATAACACATTTTCGTATTGAGAACATTGTTACCATTCTTGTGTGATGACATTTTTTCAGCTTTTCATATAAAATAACATATCTTTACTAACTTTTAAATATGTATTGCCTCTTGACAAATTTCAATTCTACCATATTGATTATATAACCTAAGATTATGGACAATGTCGTGCTGCATTTTTTGCTATCTTTTACTTTTTTTTTAAAGAAAGATATATTCAATAAGTAATTTGTCTTAATCTAAGTGCATAACAGCTTTTGAACTCATTCTTTTTGATCTTCTGAAAATAATACATTGCATTTATGTAGCGATTTTAAAGCCAATGAGGCCTGCGCTTTAAAAAAAGACAGAATGGAGACACACATGCACGTCCAAAGTATACCATTGATAAACCGGTAAATCAATTAACATTGGTATACTTAAAAATACTACTGCCTACAATTTGGTACCAATTTATTTTTCTGGGTGAACAAGAGGGCGGCAGAATAGGAGTGGTCCTATCAGGATCAATCCCAGACCATGCGTATGGTAATTGAGTGCACTGCCGTCTCCACAAAAAATACTTTGAACATTCCAAAAGAGAACACCCCTGGTATTAAAATAATATGTTAAGTCAGATAAATGAAATTGTATGGCGTGAATAAATGCATATGTTAGTTTTCTTAAATATATTATTTCACTATTCATACTTTCAACAAGTTTTGTTAATGTACGTGAGGTTAAAAACGTTTCTACTTATCTTGGGCATCTATTTTTGGAAAAGAGGATAATTTACAGAATAAATAGCTATATTCAGGACACCATGTGTTTTGTTTAGCACGATTTGATTAATGCAAGATGTAACATTGGCTCTGAAAGCTTTGGTTGACACCAATGCACTCGGGCGCACTCAATCAATTTTGAACACTTTCACAGATTCAAATTCCCTTTTCTAAAGGTCAACGCGCGTGCATTCGTGTTATCGATGTTTATGTTAACAATAAATGGGAAACATAAGCATCTGCAATTATCTGCATAATAAGATTGCAAGTTTTTTTTATGCATATTTGATTTGTGTCTGGCTGAGTATTTGTCAGAATAACAGCTATAGTTTGACTTAATCGACCTAATATTATGCTTGTTGTTGTTTGACAACCGAAGACATACAGTTAAGATTTGAGAGAGAAATTAATACATTTTACGATTTTAAAAAAAAGTTAAGATTTTTTTTTCGTTATTTCCAAAGCGACATATAAATAATGAAAAGTTAGCACTTATCTAATTGAAAACGCACTCAAGTTAACGAAATTTCCTTTTTATGTAAATATAGGCGATGTTAATATCAAGCTGAAACTTGTTTTTTAAAGAGATTGGTTTAAATACTGTATACTAGGACCACGCAATTTGATGTCTTGTTTCTTTCTTAAAGAAGATGCATAACTTAAGGGCAAATATTTTCTATAAAGGTTGAGTTCTGTGAAACGACGCGTAACACATTTAAAAGGCTTATTCCAAAATATGTCTGTGAAATACAGTTTGCTTTGATATTTCCTGTTACCCTGAGTGTTACACTTACTACTATCAGACTATCAATATGGGAGCTCTTTTAAATAATCATAGGTTAATAAAACAATAAGTCCGCAATTTTTATGTAATTGTCTCGAACATCAGAACTAATTGTCATTTGGTAAAGCGTGTTAGACAATCATAATGTTAATCTATACTTTGTCATGACAATTTAGTGTGTGAGTCACTGAATTATATTTAGTTTTGAATATATTTTTAAAACCTTTTTGAGGTATTATTCATATTTCAAAACTCTTTAACTGTTTCTTTCTTTATATGTGTGTTTTAATTTATACTATTGTGCGTCTCACATTTACTGACGCTGTAAGTAAGCCTTAAATACAGTTTTAAAATGCTTCGAACAGCAAGTTAGTTTGCTGAATTTATCTCTTTAAAAACATTCATAAATAGAGATATATTTGTTTGTGTTTATGAAGCCATAAATTGTAACACAGAAGTTGATGGCATTATCTTTGGTTGAAAAGAAGGGAACCTTGGTAAACATACTTTATTTTCAAAATACGTCTGAAAACTTCCTTCATAGAAAATCAAATGTAATTTTCAGCCTTGACGTTCATGGAAAGATGACGATATATCCAATGTCAATTACTTATATTATAAAACACTTGGTTTCCTTTTTCTTGGCAAAAATAACATGTAATATATGACGTCATCGAGTTGTTTTGTAGTCCACATGTACGATGCTTTATATTTTGAAATGTCACTCTTATGGTATCAATGAGAGAGTACCTTGAGAAACTAAATTACCGCCGCCCTATGGTTGACGTTTTTTTTACGTTTAAGATAAGAACAACACAACATGTAACATAAGGATTACATGAAAAACACTTAACTTACAAACTACCAAAAATAAATATGTTGTATAGACCATGAAAACGCATCTAACGTTTCCACAAGAAAAACATACGATTTAAAGAGCACCATAAAGAAATATAACATACACACCACTGAAGTACACGTAATTTACAAATAGCCTAAAACACACCTAATGTACACACCACCTAAAGATATTTTTACGTAAATAATTCCAGTAATACATCTTACGGACAGAGTACATTATTTACCATGCGTAGTTATATGACATCCGGAAACACATCTAACGTATTGACAAATGCTTAATATGTACAAACCAGTGACACATATAAAATGTACGAATCACCTAAAATATATGTAAAGTACATATGGGCTGTGACAATTACAACAAAATCTTCATCTTAAATACATGTAAAATACATATAATCTTATCTTCATATAACGTACAAGTATAAGTTTGTATATAAAAATATAATCATTAATAATGCATAACATGTTCTCTTTTTGCCAGGAAGTCAATTTATTAGAATAATATTTACCTGGCATCATTTCCCTATATAAATAGTGATACATTATCTTTTATCCCTACAGGAGTTCATGATGTGTTCGGTGAGAGTGTGCCTATCACAGGTCCAATCTTGTTGTCTGTTGGCGCACTCATGTCAATCCTTGGCATCCGACAGTTTGTCGTCGCTCGCTCTAGACACATAGTTGCTAAGACTAAGGCGGTAAGTTTACACAAACATCTCCCTTCAAAGTTAATTATCAAAAAACCTTTTCAAAGAAAATTAAAAACCTTTCTTCTCATTGCGCTACTATTTGAAAGCGGAGCAACGAACAATGCCTGTAACTTTCTTACATCTCCAGTTATCAAGTAGAATCGCATTCTGATAAATGCCATCAATTTTCCACATGAAATGTATACTCTTGAACAAAAGAAAAAAGATTTGAATGTCGTGTCCCTTATGTTCAGTATTATACTTTTCAAACGTATAAATCTAACACATTTGTTAAAGACACATACTCATATTTCTGTGATAAGGGTTCAGTATAAAGCTACACAAGGAACGCGGAAGTTTACTTTTCTCGTGTGGACTTTGAAAGAAACATAGTTTCCCCGGGGGGTTAAAGTCACCAGTTACGTCTACATTATTATCAAGATATCAACTCTGATCAAAGCTGTTATTGAATACTCGCTGTTTATTCCTGAATAATCAAGTTATCCGAAATTAACACACAAAAACTCAACTTTGATGATGTTATACAACACAACCAGCTAGGTATAAAAGAAACTGAAACTACAAACAACGATCTTGTAAAACATAACGTTTGGGTTTATACATACTTAGCGTTATTCATAATGGCTGAAAAACAGACTTTTTCTTTTTTAAACTACAAAATGTACACCTGGTATAACTTCTCAATTAATAACTCAGGAAGTCAACCATTGACAAAGAAGTATAAAAGTTTTTTTTTAAATATTTGATACATTATTGAACAACTTAAGTATTTTTCTGCAGGCTGAAAAAAAGAAGACTGAAAATGGAGATGAAGACGATGATGACGATGATGATATACTCAAGTACGTGTTTGTGTTTGAATATTTATTAATGTATCTTTGAATATTATTAATTTAAATTATAGACGCAATGCATCTAACATGTATATCGTCTAGCTCATATTTCGATGGTTAAGAAAAGCTATTATTTAAAGGTATGTTCTCATTAAAGATAATAGTATCAAATATTTTCCTTAAGTTTTGAAAGCTTTTTTATTCTCAATATTGATTTGATTACAATACAAAACTATTATGAAAAAAAGTTAGTGGTATTAAAAGTCATAAATTATAGATAAATTCCAATTGCTTCCAGTTTAATCGTCGGAAAATTCAATGCTGCTGTCTTCAGTTCCGTTAGATTTAAAGCTTAGAAACAATCGTAGTACAACCACGACCATAAGAGACAACTATTTTCAAATTCCAAGTATAACACTTAAAACTAGATCAGCCACATTTCGAAAAATAAGAACCGTTACGATTTTTGTCTCCAATATAGATATTTGAAATAATTTATATGTTAACGACAAGATAGATTCACTTCGTATCACAACTATAAAAACTAAAACCTTAAATCAATCTCTTTAAAAATCAAACGCATTAGATCGGATAGTGGTTGCGTCACAAGCTCAGCAAAATACACAATAGTTAACATCAGCAGCAGTCTCTGACTAACCTTGAGTGCACCAATATACAGTTGTAACTATATCCCTATTACAAACCCCTACCCTTCTGCTAAAATAATATATCGTAAAGATATTCCTCGAAGCCTCGCTGCCGCGATTCGGTGTTTAAAATGTATGACTCTGAGATCATTTTTGAGAAGTTCACTAAAACAGCAAGATTTAAGATTCTTCCCCTGAAGATGTGGCCACAGCGTGTTTGCCAAATTAGCAAAGACATGTAGCACAAATTCCAAAAATTTCGTTCTATAGCATCCTTTTAAACATAAAAAAAGATCCAAACAATATTTTAGTAGTTTGCGTATGAACAGACAGATAGACAGACAGACCAGACGGAAATATCCATACAACTCTACAATTGTAGTCGTCGACAATCTATGTAGTAAAAGTATCTTTATTTTACTGTGATAAAATAAAATAAACACATCTCACAATACGTCGTCGTCTACAAATTATGTAATGAAAGTATCTATTTTTTTCTGATTTTCAGATCAAAAAGTGACCTCAATGAGGTAACATACAGCGCATACGAAAAACCACCATTGATTTCTGACGGTCACGGAGATCACACGAGTTATCCTGGCTTCAACGGTTCATATTACTGGCCAATGTCTACAAAACAGACAGCCACATCCATGGCTCTCTGGATGTATAAAGACCTGTATGGTCCGTTTACATCATCACTGGATACCACTATCTTCCCTGCTATGTCAAACTCGTCTATTCATGGCGATGCTACAACTAAAACTGATATGGCAGGTACTACAAGTGTATCTTCTAACGCTACGTCACCAGGTGTGATTGCAGTTGTAACCAAAACAGATTCGACTTATATTGTAGAAGAAACACAATTAATTGGTGTCCCTATATGTAGAGCACAAGAAAACACTGGTGATATGAATCACAATATAGCAACTTTGTCGATGGAAAATCATAGTGGTGATGAAGGATATGCTTTAGGGGCATGTGGTGGGGATATAACGACATCAACAATGCCCGAACACCATGTTTGTGGTATACAATGTGTACCTTCTGATAATCCAAATGCCCAAACTGTAATTTTAACTGCAACTGAATCCACTGAAATAGATACAAAGCATCAAACTATGCATTCCGGTAAACACGATACTTCATATTTGTATTCTTCTACTGGTCACTGCTCAAATACGGCATCGAATACATTATCGTCTAAACAGTTGACAGGAGAGGGTCATAAAATATTCCCTTCTGACTCTTTGCAATCCTCTCATCGTGGTCAAAATAGACATATGTCTGCAAATGCAGGGATTAGCAACTTCCCAAAACCTACTGCTTTCTTTATGCTCAGAACGTTAGAACTTCAAGAGACTATCTAACTTGGATTAAGATACATCACTGTTTTCAATCTAGTAAAATATTCACCGTCAATTATGATATTTTTATATCCAGATTTTGTGTTACATATGTGTGACATCTATGGTCAAAACATCGTATATGTCGCAGATTTTGATTTTAAAAGGTGATTTCAGGAGTTTTAAGGTGTTAGTGTCCGTTCTGTGCCATTGGAAACATTGTATCGTTATAAAGCATGTTTATTATGCATAACTTTTTTCGATTTTGTTCTCTTAATGTTAATCATTTATTCATCAAAACGGAAACTTAAAGAGCCGCTTTCACAAAGCTATGTTTTAAAGAAACACTGAACGATTATTATTGTCTTATTTTTAAATTTCTTTTGTTCATGTTTTTAGAACAAGAAATTGTCTCATACTCAAATTTCATGATGTGCGACATACGTCATGATTCGACCAAAGATGTCACGTGACATTTGTTTATCTGTATTCCCCAAAGTCTTTAATTTGAGGTAACCGCTTTATGACCTTTCAGCATCTCTTAGATGGTTCTGACAAAGAGTAAATGTCTATGTTCCGAATTGTTGGTATTTCGAATTTTGAACGGCCTGGAATTTTTTGTTTTGAATGTTCTTTGATAAGTAGTCATCAAATGATTTAGCTTTTATATTCCTATTGTTTTGAATTGTAATCAGATAGTCGCATGTATGAATAGCCGGGACCAACCCCTCAGCCACCTATAACAGAAAAGTAAGTCTGAGTTCCTTTCTTCTCTGTTGAAGTGTTGGTAAGTAAAAATCTTCCCAATGAGTTATTTGTTAAATCTGGCAAGAAAGTGTGCTCTGGCTTTAGAAGTTTCGTAATGTTTTGCTCTGATGATGTTTTTCCTAAATTGTAACCATGCAAATGTGATATTTGTGTTCATCTAAACTATGTCTTTCTTTTATTTAATTTTAAATCTTTCATGAAAACGATTTTTTATCTTGAATGTGATTGCCGGTCTTATAATATTGTGTAATACACTTGAAGGTTTTGCCATATTTTAATATTTGTCTTCGGCGTTGGAAGTTTATTCTTTTGTTTTCATTTAGAATACCCTTACACTTATGAGACAAGTACTTTTTAATATACTGTCATGTTTCAACTTATCATTACGAAAACCTAAAACTTTAAGGTGCATTATGTGAGGTGACATATTTTCTAAAACACGTTCACATCATCACTACAACGTTAATCATTCATGTGTTAACATAATTATATTATGTACACCCTCTGGGGTGTTTTTTGCACAGGTTTGTGTTATCAGAACGATTATAACCTAAGAACAAATCTTTTTCAAATATTTTTGCAAATACAATTGTTTGTATTTTTCAACAATCCATAAATTTATATATTATATTTTGTTTAAAATTTCTAAAAAAAGAGCGAGTGATAGAAGTTGACTTTTCCTGCGTACTACGGAAAAGGAGACTTGCAACAACAAAAATATTTATTTTTAATGGCCACAGGGTACTATTGAACGAATGACATATGTCATGCCAGTTCAACTATTTCAAACTACCTGTGCTCTACGACAAAAAATATGTAATGACACAGCAGTGAGCCATAGACCCTAATTACGGCATTTTATCGAACATTTAATTATCGTATGCATCAAACCTTTTGTAATGTTTCCCCTTAAAAATATTGAAAATTCAGGTAAATATATTGAAATCTTCGTTTGATCAATACAGGTACTTTCGGCCACGTTCGTTGCATCCAAGTATCATTGACATCGGTTTGTTAAGAACATTGCAATACAGAATAACTAATAAAGTCTTCCAGAAAACGTCACAACTGCGTAATAAACATATATATGTATCATAAACACAGGGAAGTTTAAGTGGCAGACGGTGCTACAATTTGACGTTATGTATCAAATCTAGTCACATACAACAAACCACGCAGAAGGTTGTGTCGTTGAGGCTTCCGTCTATTGAGCAAAAATGAGTGATTTGAAACGGCTGGGTCATAATGAAAAGTTGTTTAGAAGATGTTTGAAGCGGTTTTGCCTGACGCATTTCATGTAAAGATGCATTCTAAGATTGGTCAGCCTGGGGCTAGTATACTCTGTAGGATGTATGCGTAGTTCTGTACCTTAAATTTGTTCTGAGGCAGCACGGGAAATTATGTTCAGTAGCAAACAAACGAAAAACAAACTGTGCAGATATCAGACCAAGAGCAGCGCAGTACACATGTTTCTTGTAGGGTATCGGGTGCCCGCCAATTTTTTACTCCCAAGGGCTCAGGCTAGAGGCCCACTTTCTCCAAGTATTGCTACTTCATAAGTACTTGAATCGACCTTTTACCAAAAAGGAGTCCAGGTTCCGATTGTCCGTACCATGACAAGTTATGGAAAGGGGAAGACTGACAAAACCCACCAGGTATGTGTAAAAGCACCAAACCAAGACGTTTATGTATAGGTGCGGAGCGTATGTCACGGTACATGTCAATATACTCTTCCATGTATTGATAGAAACGTTTTAAAAAAAATGCAAATACAGACACCGGGTGGACCAGTTTCAGCACCAATATCTTAATCAAATTACGCTTAAAATGTAAACAAATCTTTATACGATACTACCTGATTATACAGTTTTGGTGAACACTTAAACTTGAATTTGATTGAATCTAGGTAACAATTAAAACTAATGTCATAGAGTTACGAGAAGGGATTTACTGTGTACGCATCGCATGCAAAGAGGATAGTAATTCACGCAGTTGTGCAGAGGTTAGCGCCTTCGGTTATAATGCAGAAGTTTTTGGATTTATATCTGCAGTCCTTCTGCACATCAGGTGGTCTGGAACCCACCATTATGTAGCGAAAGTCTGTGTACAATGACTTAAGAGAATTAATTTGCCAGGTTATCCCGTGTTTACTCTGAATATACTTTGTGTCTCTTCGGTCTTGTCAGGGAAATACTGTTTGCTCAAGAAGCGTATGGATCAAGCATGTAAGGGTTTACAATGCACTATGTAGAGCAGTGTATTAGTTTTACTATAGGCTATAGCTTCCCTAGTAGTCCGGCAGTGAAATGCTAAATATCCGCATTACCCAAAATTGTAGTATAAAGAATATTTTATTGCACTTCTTATTAGTTCCATATGTCTAGAGTCAAAATCCGACTGATGCCACTTTGTCACTATTGAGGAATTTTCACAATTCAAGATGG
>JAUUEB010013784.1:0-17081 GCA_032362205.1 Clione limacina
TGTCTGTCTGTCTGTCTGTATGTCTGTATGTCTGTCTGACTGTCTGTATTTCTGTTTGTCTGTCTGTCTGTCTGTCTGTCTGTCTGTCTGTCTGTCTGTCTGTATGTCTGTCTGTCTGTCTGACTGTTATCATCTTATTATAAATCAAGCATGATTGTTGTAATCGTTTTTATCAAATACATTTTAAACTATGCACTATGAACTATGTGTCCACATTATTGAAATGTTGTGTTTGTATAGTTGACTGTCATATTTCATACAATAACAAAATACATACACACACCAAACACAAAACATAAAGTTAAGACTTGTGTTATATCAACCAGAATCAAACACTTTGTAATACGAACATTACCTTTGTGGTAAAATAACAAGTCGAAAGAAAAATAATAAAAGGGACATTTCAGTAGGTATTTTAGTAGATGCATAGGTAGTTAACACTACAGATAGTTTAGGCAAAAGTTCGCCACTCATTTATTATTTCCCCTTGAACTTCGTGTTTTCTTGCGCACATCCAAAGCTGTTGTTTTAAATACAAACGTCATACTTCGACTTAGACGTAAGTGATATACATGAAGTATTCAGCGAAAAAAAATTTTACTTCCAAAATTGCATGGTTCATGTAAACTTTTTTAGGTAGACCGCTTTACTATATTGGTTCAGGAATATTGGCTGTAATCACCCCTCTCTTGTTTACTCAAATTAGTCATATTTTGACATGTTCAACGCTAAGTGTATACACCAGCCCTTGAAATAAGCCAACGTAGTTAATTATCCTCTTATTTAACTGGACATCACTGTTATTATCAAAGAGTGTATTATGTAATTTAATGCTTGGTAATAAAGTTAAGAGATAATTAAAGCATCATAGGGGGCTTTCCCGCTTTTCTAAGGAAAACAATAAGACTATAAAGATAACGTTACATACTACTCATCAGTCCTATCATTTTAAAAATTGAAGGGGTGCGCTTTTGGCCTACGAGAGTGATTTTTGCTCTCTGCTTATGGTCTAAGAGGGTTACTTTTAGCTCTCTTCTTTTAGACTAGAAGAGTGATTTTTTAAATCTCCCCGTTTTGCACAGGATAGTGATTTTAAGATGACTGTATAGCACCTCGTTGAGTTAATATGTTTCACCAAAGTAATAAAATTATACAACACATAAGTATAATTAAATAGTACAATATAACATACTGTAAATTTTCAACTCTGACTTTTGTCAGTTAAGTTAACAGCCGTAGCCTAACAAGTTCGGTCAAGTTGACATTAAGTTAGCCGTGTTTTGTCCACTTATAGGGTGATGCAAAAATGTGAAATCGATGTTAAAAAACAAATTACAGATTTGTATATCACTGTGGCACAATATTGAAGACTTTGTCATATTAGTCAATAACTTTTTATTTTTCTAAAGACAAATTATGGGCCAAAAATTGGCAAAAGAGCACCTCACGGTTTTGCTTCGTGCTTCGATTAATATATGACAAAAAAAATTGTAAGATAGTTTAATTCAAATGAGAAATTGCAGCTGTGGCAATATTGAAACGATGAAGTTACACAGGCTACATGGACCTAATCAAATAATTTTTGAAAAGGTTAGCTCTTTTGCCTCATGTTACATCGATAAACTTCTTGATTAAAAATTTATCACTTTATCATTCAAACTCGTTTTGTAAACAAGTGTTTAAATTAGAAGGACTAATACGTTAAGTTTTGGAAATCAATACTTAACATCACAAAGACGTCATTTTAAATCTTTTTTTCACACAAACAATTCAAATGAAGTAACACGTAAGTGGTTTCAAATGTGACGTTATAAATTGTCGGGTCCATAATGTGTCAATGGAACTGAAAAGTTACTTATTAACACAGAGCGTTGATAGCTTGAAAAGACTTCAACAAACATGTTTTGTAACCGAGATATCTTGACGTCTTTAGGCTTTTGTTGTCATTATAAGTGTCAATGAACTGCATGTGTAAACATAGATTTTCTAGGACACATCATCTTGGTTTTTGAATAATAAACCTTAATTCGATACGGTTCGTTAACCGTCAATTAAGGGATCACACATACCAGAGATAGCTCATGCATAATAAAAAGATAAATGACGTTATCCATTTAACATTTCCAGACTTCATATTAAGCAAGAGCTATACAAGTATTGAGAGGACCGGATGAGAAAATGTCAATATGTCAACAATCTTTACATAAGTGACACAGTTAGATTTCCCTGTGCACAATTTCATGTCAAAACATACATCCTTTAAAGTTACCAGTATATAAAACTGTACAAGTTAGTGAAACGCATCACAATAACATGCCAGAAAAGAAGCCTCTATTTGTTACAATATCATGAAAAAAAATACTTTAAAGAATGGCTAATTAACATTCGAAAACTCCTTTTTCCGTTTAACCCTGGTACCATCTCATCTGCAATGGCAAAAGGCAGCTTCAATGTCATGAAACTACTCAAAACCTGGCTGTGATTTACTGCTACATTGCATTACAGCCTCGCCACATAAAGTGTGTTTGCGTGTACAAAGATAGATAAGACGGAATTGACAACAAACATTATTTAAACCAATAGGAAATACATTTTTGCACCTTTGTTAAGATGTATAAACTATTTTGTTTCAACTTTGGTCTTCTGGCATACGCAAGTATTAAGCTGTTGTTATATTACAGACAAACATAAATACATTAATAAAACATTTTCAAATGTTGCACATGTTCATTATGTTATTCAGATTTTAAACTTAACGTTTGTACTGTACAAATCACCAAGATTTTTCAGCACGAAATAATGGCAATGATCTTAATCCAAATTGACTAATAGCAAAAATTATTCAAACCTAAACCACAAATAAAAAGTCGATAAACAACAACCATAGCAACTTTAACTGCATGCACCAATCAACCACTAAGCCACCAGAATACCTGCGTCACGCTAAATTAAAAATATCGATGATAGTGGAAATATATTTTAAATATGAACACAATATATAATGTCATCATCTTGTTTCAAATTTTTTTCCACCCAACAAGAAATCCAGACAACATCCGGACCAACATCATGAATAACTTGCTAAAACACTTTAAAACAATTATATTTTTGACAGATACATCTGGAACTTGTGTCGACAGATGAACGCGTAAACACCACGCGAAGTTCAGTTGTCATGTGCCCGCAAAAATTCTATAGTGTAGTAAACGCTAAACTATTATTCGTGTTAATATTTTCTTTATATCAAGATTCATAAGTATCATAGCGCAACTAGATAACTAAGAAAACTTAATAGAAAACCAAAAAGCAAACAGAGCTACAGACAAGTAAACTATCACCGCGGAAAAGGGGCACAGTCCAAACATTGACATTTTGTTTTACTTGGAAACATCAAACAATGTTTCTCTTTAAGCATAAAATACGAACGACATAATCCCTGAACACTTGTTTCTAAACAAATGGCATCAAAAACAATTGAATAACAATATCGTTTTCATAATTGACAAACTAAGTCATTACTCACCACCAGTATGTTTAGTCCAGAAATAATACAAATTTTTATTGAAGCACATCTTTAGATCAAGATAAAAATGTCTTGAAACAAAAAAAGTATAACCGAATCAATGATGAAAAATAGATATATATTTGAAAAAGTCACAGCTGTAACTCCGACACGTAGCGTAAGACGGCGATCGAGTTTGAAAGTTGATCTACGTCTATTTGTACCCAACCTCTTCATCCAGTATCTCGTCATGGAAGAATGGCGATGAGTGAGAGCGGTGCGACACTACCAATGTATTCTATCAGCTTCCCCACTATTGAGCAAGGACAAGGTGCGCGGGGATACTGTTTGATGAATTGATAAATGTTGACAAGCTTTATTGTTGTCTATTGCAACTTTATTTACTTTGCTTAAAGTATTGCAAGATATGTTTATTTCACTCGGAATTTTAGCACATCTGAAAGGGTAGTGGAACAGATGATCAAAAGCAGTGTTGTGTACAAACGATCTTGTCCTCAGTGAGAATTGTACGATATCGGTCAAACGAACTGACAACTACAACGTCACTTATCTACACATGTGTCAAAAAAAGTCAAAACAGTATTTTAAAAATCAATGTTCAAATTTTTTTGACCTCGACAAAAAGAAGAAAAAACTATGTGTTGACTTAATAAGCTTTATTTAAGCAAATTAAACATGATATTATAATGTATTCAATTTTAGCTTTGGAAATTAGATAGACATGATTTTGAGCTAAGAAACTCGAGTAGTTTTGAATTTTTTCAACGTCCAAATAATCACTAAAAAAGTAAAAAATCCTTTCACATTAAATGCGTTTTAACGGTCATTCTTAAGATGGCGGCTAAAACTGTATACAAAAATCGATTAGTCACAAATATTATCTCTTACATGTGATACCTTACATAATTCAAGTCTAAAAAAGACTCTATAATTACATGAACCTCTGTCACGTAGAATTGTAGTGAGATAAAAGAGAGTTATTGCCTCTGAAATTCCAAATAATAAAATGCTTTATATATATAGGCTAAATATCGCTATTTTAATCACGTTTGATTTTGTACATTTTCTTGTGAAAATACAGCTTGTTTGAAACTCAAATGAATTGACTTTGAAAGACAAATCAAATGAGATACGTTTCATAAGAATTATTTCGACAGTGATCACCCTTTTTTATCTACTAGCTACTACGTCGTGTCGGTGTTACCCGACTTCCGCTAAGAATGAGCTCAATAGAAGATGAAGTAGAAGAAGAAGAAAGTATTATCCAAAGACCAATTCCTCCTAAAGTTTTAAATTCATAAATGTCATTAAAAAAGAGACAACCCTGCAAATCTCAAGGGCTTCGCGCCGTCAGTAAAGGCGCTTCGCGCCAATACCACCACAGTTTGATGAATTACAAAAAGAAGAAAGTCTAGAAAGACCAATTTTACCCTTAGATTTTCAATGCTCAAGGTTATTAAACAAGGGTTTACTTCTGCAAAAAGGCGCTTCGCGCCAACGTTCCAAATAAGTATTAAAAAGCCTTGATTTACGCACCTATATCTACAACAATATACGTTGAATTGTATGGGATCTGATTTAATAACATTTAAGTAGTGCAATTACATGGAGAAATTTGCCTTTTGACACTTTCTTTAAATAGTGTGGACATATTGGGCTTTTACAAAATTTTGGGCAATTTTTGGTGGGAAGCCACTTTCTGCAGGGGTGAAAAATCTAAATAAGCTTATAGTCTTTCGATACTGTTTTTCTCTTTGTAATTTGGGGTTGTTGGCAAAACGCGCCATTGTCAATCGCACGAAACCACTGAGATTTGCAGGTCGGTATATTTTTTAATGAATGTTATGCATTGAAAACCTTCGGGGGATTGGTCTTTGGATACATTCTTCTTGTCTATCTACTTCGTCTTCTTTTGATATTATTCTTAGAGGGAGTCGGGTAACGCCGACATGACGGAGTAACTAGTTCTCAAAAATGTCTCACATTTTGAAGAAGTAAAAGAAGTAAAAAGTGTCAACAGTCCAATTTCTCCATCTGATGCTTAAATGTTATTAAAACAGATCTCATAATATACGAACTCATGCGCCCCGTGCCGTCAGTAATACAGCTTTGCACCAATATCCATAAGTCTAAATACGCAATCTACCAAAAGAACAAACAAAACACGCGCCAGACGTAATTGATATTATCGCTTTGCGCAAAATAGCCACACTTGAAAAAATGAATTGTCTGTCTGTCTGTTTGTCTGTCTGTCTGTCTGTATACTGGTCTGTTTGTCTGACTGACTGTATGTATCTCTGTCTGTCTGCCTGCCCGTATGTATGTATGTCTGTCTCTCTGCCTGCCTGCCTGCCTGTCTGTCTGTCTGACTAACTGTATGTCTCTACGTCTACCTGCCTTCTTGCCTGCTTGCCTGCTTGCCTGCCTGCCTGCCTGCCTGCCTGCCTGCCTGCCTGCCTGCCTGCCTGCCTGCCTGCCTGCCTGCCTGCCTGCCTAGTCCGACTACAAAAAATGTAACATTTTTATTGTATACAACCATACGAATACAATTATGTGTACATTGTTATACATACATATATGATTAGAAAAAAACAGTTGCAAATACTATCAAATTATTGCATCATTTCGGATTTTTAAAAACAAGATTGTAAGAGTGCTTGTGCACCAAGTGAGCACTATAATAATGTTTGAAAGTTTGGACATTTTTCAATGAATAGACCCATCGACACTGTTGGTTTATTATAGTTCGAATTGCAAAAAAGGAACTGTTTAGAATAGTATTACTTAAGAAAACACAGTGCGGTCTCACTTATTTCCAGCTTTAGACAATTCTTTAAATAGAAAAGAAAATGCATTCGACTGACTACAAGACGCCAATTTATTTGAATACCTGTAAATGATCGGAATTGCATTATTCGAATTCAAAACAGGATACACTTTCAATAGCTAATCATACTCTTGGTGCACGGACACTTCTATAAAAAACAGACTTTACTTGAACTTGCCTGCGTAAAGATTGCAATCTAATGGTTTTATTAGTGTCTAGTCTACATGCACCCTCTTCCCTTACACTACTTAATTTCCGGATCGGAAGTTTTAAATAATATTAGCATTACGTGTTTCAAGACACAAACATGTCTTTACTTTCCGAGAATTTGTTATCATTTTGTTTGCTGACAACAAAACGTCTTTAAATGTAGTCCGCAGACCAAACTCGTTTATCCAGCCAAGTCACAGTATACTTGTAGAATTTGTTTATGAATTCTAGTGTCATTTACTAACATAATGATATGATATGTAAGATTGTTTATTGCATATACAATTTCAAGGACGACCACACTCGAAAGCGTCCGTTATGCCACCTACCCTTCAATTTACCCACACGTTTACAGTTAAAGACTTCGGTTAAGTTTATTCTCCTAAAATCAGTTCAACTGGTACAAGTTTATTAATGTTGTTTTATTGTTTTTACAACACAAAATAAAATAAAATCAATACTGAAACCAATGCACAGCGAAAAATCCTAGAACTAAGGCATGTTCTAATACAAGTATTCATAAACACAAAATGAGAAAATGTGTACAGTAATACATACATCTGTGTAAAAAGAACGTTGCCAATTTTCCTTGCAGTCTAGAAAGCAATTGAGTGCAAATTCTTGATGGATGCTATGAACAAAATAAACATGTTGTAACTGAACTTTACACCTTCATTTGGTAAGAGACCAAACACTCTTAGTGTCTTCGACCAATTGTAGGTTAGATTTGTAAAGAACTCAATCAGATATACCTTGCAAGATTGAATTACATCGATATAGAAGATTTAGTTACCTGTTTAGGTTTGCGGGATTTAATATTGAAAGAAAATGTTTCATTGACGCAACATAGAAAAGCAACTTTCTATGATGTACCCACATTTTGAAGGTATTATCTTTCTGACCTCTCAATAGTTAAATAACTTATACATAGCATTCACAACATTCAACCAACATTACAATAAGAAAGCATGCTGTGCCAAGATATACCATTTGTAGAGAACAACATTCACAGCGTTGTGTGAAAATCACATTTTCTAAACGACGCACTCGAAAATCTACAGCAACATCATTAGTAGGATATATGCTTAATGAACATTTTTTGAAAAACATTTAGGACATATGGACAATGTAAATCTATAGTAAAGCCAATGTTTGATAGGGTTTCTACAATGTCAAATAATAAGCTAGACATTACTTTTTTATCAGTCAGATAATGCGCCTAAAGATATGTTTAAATGTACATTTTAGCCTGCCTTACAAAAGATAATATTAAATAGATATAAATCATATCATCTGTATTTTTTGTTTAATTACTATCTATCCGAACAAATACATTTTTCAGTTATTTGACTAATTTGCCCAAGGAAAATTATTTTTTAATTGTTAAACAAATGTTTGGCCGCCTGCGCTAATTCTGCGTCCTCTAACCTTCTTCAGGATCATTCTTATAAATGTTCATCTGGAAAGAAGGGTCTTCATTAATTCATTATAATCATGAGCCTATTTTAACTTCAATTTTCATACATAAATTTTGAGGCTCTTTTGTTTAGAATTATGAAACCAAATTAAACCCATCCTAAACGAAATAAAAAAACGGTCTGTTGTTCAGGGCGTCTTTGTATGATTTGCCATGATAATTTGTTCCTAGAAAAATATTTTCCAATTATAGTAACATATAGAAAAACTCTTTAAAAGCACAAGACTGTTATATGAAAAACGGGCCCCATTTTTAGTAAAGAGTTACAAACATGATACAATGACATGATTCGAACTTTGCCGTTACCCGTATTTTACAAGTCATCTATCCAAGCCGAAGTTAATAATAAAAACAAAACGTAAATACACTTCTGAACTCCCTTATAACACTATTTGAGTCAATCTGTACACAGGAATTCGTTTCTCAAGACTTCAAGGATGCTCTCATTGTCTTCATCTACAAGAAAAAGGACAACCAAAGTTCATGTGACAACTTCCGAATACTCTTTGCAGATACGATTCTTGTTAGATGTCTCCTCAAACACCTCCTACTACACTTGGAACAAGTTCATCTCCCATATAGTCAATGCGAATTCAGTGAAGGACATGGCACCACAGACATGATCTTTGTTGCTAGGCACCTTAAAGAAAAGTTCTGAGAACAAAACCAACACCTGATTACCATCTTTATAGACCTCACAAGGCGTACTACTTCAGAAAAGATTGCTTCAATCATGACCGAGTTTTGGATTACGGAACCTTCATAGTCATCGTTTGCTATCTTAATAAAGGCATATTGGCCAATGTGTAAACCCTCAAATTCTTTCCAAGTCACAAACGGCGTTTAGAAAGGCTGCGTTCCGACACTTTTCAGTATCATGTTTTCTGGAATGTTAGTCCATCTCAAGCAAAATAGCGTAGTTTGACATTTTTTAGTTGATTAAGGTATATTAGTCGTACAAATTTATTGAAGCAAGTAGTCTTATAGTAGTGTGTACTGGCTATTCGAGTAGAGTTATTATTAAAACGTCAAGCGACTACTCCAGTAGAGTACAAGTAGCAAAGAAAGTACCCGAGCAATACTAGAGTCGTATTCTACTATACTCAAACATAACACTAATGATTGTCGTACCTGACAATACATAGTATATACAAATCAAATGGAGCACAGAAGGGGATGGCATTTATCAAGACTGAATGCAAAAATCCGTTTGAAACTGGACTACGTAACGGACCTTTGGCAGACAACTTTGCCCTCAATGACAGCCTTCATTATACAATGCAAAGCTTCAGCCTGCGATGTGTTCAGTCATACTATAAGCATTAAGGAATCTAAAATAATTTGCCTTCCCTCACCAGACAGTCAATAGTTGACTCAGTCTTCTCCATAAACGAACAAGTGGACGATTTCACCTTCTTGGGACGCATTATCTCTATGGATGTCCTCATGGATGACAGAATAGTAAAAGCAAGTACTACTTTTGGTCGACTTCGCATGACAGTCTGGGATTGAAGGGGTCTTTCTTGTAACGCATGAACACATGTCATCTTGTAGGGAAAGAGTTTAAGGTTCATTCTAGAAGCTTTATGCATTTATGTTTACTTCATATTGAGTTCAATGGCAGCTTAACTTATCGATATCTTCGGGCTTTTTAAAATTTACGTTTCTCTGGAAATACAAATGGAGGTTTTGGTTCTTGAACTACGAGGTTATATTTTGCTTTTAGTTATCATCTTGGAAGAAATATCTTAGTCATTAATAGGAAGTCATATTTCCAGAGATCAGGCGCGTAGCCAGAGGGGGTAGTAGAATGCCCATCCCCTATTTCGATCCAAAACGCTCTAGATTTGAACAGGATTTTACTTAAAACATGAACAATGTTTTGATTGTATTAAAGGTTGTCCCCCCATTGCAAAATCCTGGTTACACACCTGTCAGAGATGATTACCTTGTTAACTTTACAATTTAAACAATATATTCTAGATGAACTCTTCTACAAGTGTACACTTTTACAATGATCGAAATCCGGAAGTTGAAACACAGTGAAAAAAGCTTAAAACAAAACCGCAGAAGTTGCAAAAAACAAAGTATGAAATATTTTATCTAGAATCGAATGTCAAATTTGTTGCAAAATATACGAACAATGTGTATATGAGGAAAAGAAGCAACAGAAAACATAAGTTGAGAATTAACAAAAGGTGCATAAGTTCATGCGTTATGTCAAATAGAGCACAACGCACCCGAAGTCTCATTGAAAGCTATCAAATGTCTAGTAAGCTTTTTTTTTTAAATTACTCAAAGTTCGTTATCAGAAATATTTTGAATTTGTATCGATGAGTTTCAATAGCAACTGAAATGTGACCAAAGTATTTGTTTGCCTTCTGTCTGAGTGCCGAAGAAAAAAGCGAGTACACAAACACGAATTAATTCAAAGAACACCTCAAAACAGTCGTTGTTAAAAACGAGTACTGTATCTCTTCTAATTAGAAATACTAGTAGATGCCCCGTTCTCCGAACGTGTAAGACAGATTTAAGACAGACAAAAAATATAATGATGAAGAATGATTAAAAAAATGTCTCCCAATGTGAGGCTCGAACCCACGAATCCGAGATTAAGAATGTCGTGCTCTACCAACTGAGCTAGCCGGGATACTGATAACAGACAACACAAATCACCTTATGTGTTTGTACTGTCCTAGAGTGTTTAATTGACCCAGTTTTATCGTAACACTTTCTCTTAAATGTTTACAAACAACGACGGCTAAGACTGGGACACGCAACGACGACGGCTCAATTTGTTATCTTCAATAACTCCAAAAATATGCTTTAAATCAAACAATTAACATCGCTACATGATCCGCAACACATGAAATTACAAGAAAAATATCACTTGTCGATCTAAAACTTCCTAGGAAAAATGTGTAGAGACCCCCGTTTTTATCATTCCTAGCACCATTATAATAAGATATAAACGATTTGATAATGGATTCGTTATAGAATGTAAGGGTTTGCCCTACCTCTTTAATGTGTACACACCAGTTAGCTGTAATATTTACCCCCACACTTAAAATGTCATCTTTCGTAACATCAAACATATTTAATTCGGTTAACTAGATCTGAAAAGCAATTGATGTATCTTAATGACAGAGATTCGGTTAACGGGCTCGCATTTGTTTGACCTCCCTTATGTGATAAATCAATTAATGTTATTGGATGAGATTGTGATTTTTGATAAGATTTAGAAACGGTGCAAAATCCACCAAAAAATAAATTGGGAAACCAGGGAAAAACATTGTAACCCTTTCCCGACCACCTTAATGGATTTATATGATTATTGAGTACGGTATTTCAACCGTTCTGTCTCCTTTTAGCATTCATATTGTTTGTCATTAAAGCAGATATCAAGGGTTTAACTAGGTGTGATTGATGAAGACTCCCGTTTTATGAGTTTTGTCATTATCAATGATCTTTTAAGAATAACCTTGTAGTGAACATCTCAATGTGTTTTGTCAATATGATCAAACGAATACGCGTGCAGTAATAAGACAATTCAAAACAAATGATAGATCGTATAACTTGTGAACAAATGTAAATTGATCCTTTCCATATTTTATTGGTTAATGAACTGACGAATTTGTTTATACGCTTAATAAAGACTTGAGCAATGACCGATGTTATCGGTATTGACAAGCAATACACCTCAGTTTCATTCAATGTAATCACACTTTGTCTATGCGTTCAATTTAGATATAAAAACACATTAAACAACATTAAATATTATTTTAAGAAACTACCAATAACCAAAACTTAAACAGAAATTTTTGAAATAAGCTACAACGTATGCCCCCTGGAATCGAAGGGGTTCAAAAAGTGTATTCATAATAAATGTCAACAATGAAATCATTATAAACACATGAGATACAACTACAGCTAGAAGGTAAAGTTATTTTTATCAAGTTATTGTATTTGGGAATAGATACACAAACAAATATTTGCCTAAAAATAAAAGCACCGTTTTTTTTCTTGTAACCATAATTTGTCAAACTCATTTTTGTTCAGAAATTAACCTTTTTGCTTATATCATTAGATATTTCTGTTTCAGTTTAATTTCATAAAGTTTGTATATTTTCTCAAGTGCAATTAGTCTTTGTTGTATTTACTTGAAAGCTATGCAAAATGTTGTAATATAAGCAGGAAAAAATGACCATAAATTTGAATACTGACGAAAACATCCTGCATGAACTGTTTGTTTTGATCTTATATGTTGTGCTTACAGCTGATAAGAACAAGAGGACCCATCGAATTGACCTCAATTACTATCTAAATATTAAACTCACTCATGTGTGTGATTTTGCTGCTGGCAAACAAGGTGATTTATTTGAAGTCTCTGTCTATTACCGCGGACCATACTTGACTCATGAACACCCTTTACAGTCTCATGCTTTCAAATAAATAACAAAATTACATATTGTAGTTAAGCCAATATACAAACTTTATGAAATTAATCTTGCAAAGTCACAGTTGTTAAGTTTGTTAAATTGTAATGATAATACAATATGTGACACATAAACATATCTCGTGTAAATTCATTCACAATCTAGACTTTAAAATCGTCAAACCATTTATTCGCATCTATAAGTTCAATAACAGGTATTCGAGTGGAAAATTTGCAGCTTCAATTCAGGTGAATAATGGAATAAAGACAATAAAGGCGTTTAAAAAAACTAAACACGTTTAAATTAGTCTAAAAAGTGTTGTACATCAGGCCTCTATTATCTAATACTGGAATATCCGAGATACATATACAACCTACAGGAATAACTGTTGAAGTTCTATTTTAAATAGTACCTTTTGATAAACTTGCAATTTGGCAATTCCGGTTCTTTGAACCTGAATTGGGTCCGACTTTTTAGAAAAAAGTGATATTGACAGACGGTAATACAACATTTGAAAAAGTAAATTTTTCATTCAATATAATAGGAATTTTATTCCATCGAACCGTCTCAATGCACCCTCAAAGATTCACGAGGGATTGATTTACCATACAAGGAAGTACACCAAGTGAAGGACATTCATCATTTTTTAAAAATCGGTATGAACATAAACTCAATCAAATTCAATAATCCGCCAAACGTGATTATCTCACAAATCAAATTTGTCAGACTGTGTGTTAAGATCGTTGCACGTTCTGGTATGTTCGAACTGAATTGCACAAGTGCTCACGAAAACTTAATAAATGAATAGACTGTTACAGTTATCACAACTCAATGTTATTGAGTGTTCTTTGTATTGAAATATTGTTTAAGATTCCACTCTTAGTTCGACGTTTTGTAAAATGAATTATAGTTTTCAGTAACATTAGCTACGATTCGTTATCGTGGAAATACGAAAAAAGACACAATAGGGAAAAGAGATATATTGCCTTCTAAAAAATGTAAATACAAGATTTTTCTCAGCCTTCTCTAGGCTCGAAAATGCGAAAGTGTTGATCAAACCAAAAAATATAATTCATTAATCATTTGAATCAGCCTAGATAAAGATCGTTTGGAAAATGCCCTGATATCAGTGGAGCAAACCATTTGAAACGTTTATCAGAAAAGACGCAGACGGCTTAAATGAGCTTGGATGGATACATAATTCAACGTCTTAGTTTCATTGCTTAAGCTTGCTTTTGCCCTGTTTGCCTTTTGTGTAAACTATTTTAGAAGTCTCAATAATAAATCAAATTTATTATTCAAGCCTTGTTGCAAATCACGTAACCTGTCCCGAAAGAAAATGTTTGAATAGGTTAAATAAATATAAATGGTTTTTTCAGATGTTATGATATTTTGTCCATAAAAATCGTTTGGATGAAAAAATAGTTATACAAATAATTTTTAAGATTAAATGATCTGTTGTAAATGAAAAATAAAGTTTGGTATAAATAAAGACAGAGTTATACAAATATTTTTTTGTTTAGATTAAATGATAGTTATGCAATGAAACAATACGTTGGAATGAAAACAACAAAATAGTTGTATCAAAGTTCTTAAAAAAGTAAATAATATATATTGATCAAACGTTTCGAATAAAATCACTAACAAATTATATAAAATAGTTTTTTAAAATGAATATGTTTTAGTCAACAAAACAATACCTTTAAATAAAAAAAATGATGAAAGGCTTAGACCAGTATGATTTTTGAAATATGTAAGATGTAATGAGACTTGTAATGGAAAAAAACAGATATCAGTAGAATAACAACCAATGACATGCAAGAAAGTAATACCAAACTGTTCAGACAAAAAACAGAAAGAGATAAATAAGGTCACCTACTTTTAACAGTCAATATGATACGAAGCAGAAATTAAACAAAAAATCAAGATGATGCCGAGTTTGGCTAAAATCACTGCAACTGAGATAAGCGGTACATAAATGAAATGTTAAAAGCGAAATTTTCCTTGAGGTAACTCGAACATTATTGCGAGTAATAATATTGAGTACACGTTTAGGCTACATAATATTCATTGCTTCATAGCTAGTTTACTCGAGTGCTAGCTATTGTATTTAAAAGCTTTCAGGAAATTACGTCTAATCAGATAATCTATGGTCTATGAACATTAACTCTGTGAACCCTGTAGCCCGGTTTAGCGGGATCAAAAAAACCCTTTGACAAGGAGGTTTCATAGGCTAAAAATATCCAACCAATCACTTATTTATCTTTTATTCCAAGGACAATCCTCATAATGAATCGTCAAGACATGTTAATTTCATCTCATTAATTGGAGTTCAGACTATGTGAAGAGTATATTTACGTCTTGTGTTTATGGAAGTCCTACATCAAATATTTGTAATTAAACTATCTCAGTAGTTTGTAGATTTGTTTTCAGTTGCGAGGTTGACTATTTTGAACTAGAGATCTATCAGCAGTGAACTTTTATTTTCAACAGATTAGTCACATAATTTTCACAAAGAATTTATCCTTTAGTAAAATAATTTTATGTTTTAAAAAGAGCATGAAATTAGGGCATGTAACGCTATAGTCGGTTTACTTTCACCGCTTCGACAACTCATTGGATTATCTTGCTAATCAAGCAACATTTTTCTTTTATACATTTACGTATGGAGAAGTTAGAAAAATAACTGTTGACAAATTGACATATTTTTTTTTATATGAATAGGTTTAAATCATATCTGATATTAATCGGATGCTATTGTATTGTAGTATGTTAAACATAAAGTAAGACGTTAATGATAACTTTATTATGCGCTAAAATGGTTAATGTAATTTCCCTCAAACTTGCACCAATTCAAGTCCCATCGAATCTGTAATAAAGACACACGCTAGAGTTGTGTAATATAAACATGTAAGGTTCAAGTTGTAAAAGACATTTTATGTCTCTCGATTCACTTCACAATGCAAAACTTATTTATAGCGAACATCTTTCTAGCCAGAACAATTTCACGTTTCTGTGGTAGAGAATACACAATAATTAGGAGATTAAAAGCAAAAAAAATTATAATTTGGATGTCAAAAAGATTTATGTCCGATCTTGCCAGACATCTTGTATGCTAAACATGGTAGGTAACCTTTAAGTTTGACTAGCTCAGCCGCTTTTTTAAGGACGTTTGTTGTCTCTTAGTCTTCAGAAGAAAATGTGATGCTAAATCAATCCAAGGTTTACACTTAAACACAATTATGTTTAGTACATTTTAGAGAGCTTTTCCCTGCTTTTAGCTGGAATATTATGATAATTCAGAATCACATTGGACCAATTTGAAGGAACCATTATTCAAAAACTCACGACTTAACAAGGTAAATTCCTCTTCTTTCCTGTTTGCATGCAAGATGCATTTTAACATGCGCTGTTATCTTGCCTAATGGCAGACTATTTTGGTCGAATGATTAATCGATAAAAACAATTCAAAAATTATCCTCGCTGCTATTTATTACCCTTTATCTCACTCTACAGTTACAATATTTAACACCTTCTGTTTGACTATAAATGAATATACCATGTTTCAAGGTACAGCATTGTGAATTCTAAATCGTAAATTGTTCCCTGATAATCTTAAGGAATAAAAGGACGCGTTATGCAATTTATACCGGGACCAACAATATAGGATAGTGTTGGAAAGTAGCATAGAAGTATCATAAATGAATTTCAAGAATCACGTCGTAGAACTCTCCGTTGGACGATAGCTCTTAACATTTATCTTACAAACATTTCTCTGTTCAAGATGAATACAAATTTTGTTAATATATTGATTTTACTGAACATTCAAGTAATATGAAACTGTAGATGCAGAAACAGAATTATTTCGATCTTTCATACTTGTTTATATACACCTACATGATTAATAAACCTACCAAACAACTACGTTTTCAGTATACAAGAACATAAACATAAGAAATACACTGTGTTGTCAGCACTATAAATACAGTCCCTTGGACACCAGCTATTAGATATATAAACATTATTATATTATATCAAAACAGACATGCACGGACTAAAGTAAAGACACAAACATAATTTGCGCGTTACAAGTAAATCGAATTACATAAAGCAATGATTATTTCTTAATCAAACAGTAACACGGTTTTTACCATTTGGAAAGCTTTTTTAAGCTGTTTGATCTTATCAGCTAAATCTTCAATTTATTTACTCATCAACTATGGCACTCCATTCTATACATAATTAAGCCATTTGACTTTCTTTTACAATTGCATTCTCTTATTTCCGTCGAAAATTAAGGCCCTTGAATCTTTTTCGTTCTGGTCCGGATCTGTGTGCTTTATCTTATATTATATTTTTGGGTTGCAACTCCCGCTTAAATCCTTGTTTGAGTAACTACTCTCTCTCTTCGTGTAATGACTTCATTACATACCACACACATTTAAAGGCCACCGACAAAGAACTCGGGACATGTTCACATCTTAAATGATTTAAGACCGTGTATTATAGTTTACTTAACAAAACCCCAATAAAATAAATAACAGACTTAGCACATGCACTTATAAATCAATGTAATTTGTTAAGCAGCGTAATATTTAGTAGGTTGTA
>JAUUEB010013895.1:0-17079 GCA_032362205.1 Clione limacina
TACTGTGTGCAAACATTTGTCAAAATTCGTCAACACACTTAGGTTTTGTTCAAGAAACCATGGGTATCGCTTTTTTTGAAACAGTAGGTACATTTGATTAGGAATGGGGTATATGGGGCAAAAATCTTGGACCACTCAAGCTTATCCTGTGTGTTATTAGGTCAGGATGAAAAATGATTTTTCAGGGGTGTACACTACAAAACTAAAAACAGACCCAAAATATAGCATATTTTTAAAAGTACATGTGTATGTGTAATACATGATTTCAGATGTTTTTTAGGTTGCTGAATCCACATATATAGTTATTTTGATGATATGAATACATTTGCATGCAAAAATGTAATCTTGCTTAAGTTATTGTCCTTTGAAGTTGGCGGGAAGGTCAAACACTGGCAATATTCAACAATTTTTCGCCTCCAAATTGAGAAAGTTTAATATACTTTGGTGAACGTAAAAACTATCTTAATCTTAGCTGCTGCATACACAATTTGATAACTTTATCACATAATTGGAGAGAATTATTGCTCTTACAAGATGGCTGCCATCAGATATCCTTAAGAAATAAATTGCCTAAATAACAATCGTCGTCACTTACAATTTGCGTCCCATATATGTATGTCACTGTTAGCAGAACTATAAGACATATTAATTGGCTAAAGCATTTATGTCTCTCATTTCCATTTAACTGGGTACCAAATAAAAAGTTTGAAATCTTGTTCTTTACAATACTGTATTCATGAAGATAAGTAGCATATGGAATAAATCAATCTTTTACCTAATAAGAAATATACAGAAATGTCAATCGAATTAATTTTTTACAATTTAGAGTGAAAAGAAACCTGTATGAGTCCATTTGAATTTTATGAATAAAGATGTACTTTACTAATAGACTACCTTTATTTTGACATTGCAGGTACTATGAACGGGAACAATTCAACCACTCAGCAGACAGATTAGCTTTACTCAGCCCATCCCTCGCACAAATAATGCGCTTTGCCTCAGGTGAGTCTTCATCACTCCAGACATGGGCTTTATGGATAATCCAGCCCAGGCTCCACAGGAAGATTTTTGAAATCATTGATGAAAATGATGCCTTCTAGAGGTATCTTGAAGATTCTGATTGTTCAATGGTAAAATGTAGATCAAGCAAGGTTATCCGTATCTTCACGAAAATTTAGAAATATTTGACTACTTCATCATAAATGGTACATTCTACAGAAATTGGTGGGGCTGATTTCTAATGCCAATTTTGAACATTTGTTGTTCTTTTGGTTAAACGGGGACATCTCTGTGATTTTTTTTAATAATAAATTAATGAAAAAAGTACATTTAATGTGCATTTGGTAAGATAAGTTTTATATTTTTAATGGTAAAAGTTATGAGGGCTTGCCCAGGAAAAGTTTTAAATAACTGATGCAAATATGCGGATTCAAGGGCCATCTACTAGTCTAGTTTCTATTTTGAATTATATTTCAAAAGGTATTATTTTAGTAAAACATTAATAAAGATGAAAAATTGTGTATTTTGGGATAATCTGTGGATATAGCTTCTAATTTCAATGATAAAAAACAGTTTGGTTTATTCACAATAATGGGAAATTTGAAATCATTCATATTAAATAGTGCGTTTTGAGGACATCTGGTAGATTATGAACTCTTTTCTAATGTGTAGTTTTGGTAAAACAGTGCTGTCGCCCGAATTTTTTTTTAAATATGTTGGAAAATGGTGAATTTTAAAAAATTCTTGAGGGAAAACTTTGCCTTTTAAAGGACGCTCTTGCACATTAGATAGAGATAAATGGATGGTGCTAGTAAAATATTTAATTATTAAGGGAAGTCTCTATTGTTAGTTGTGTTTTCACTAAATTGAATGCCATGTTCAATTTTTCTCTCAACAACCAATTCAAATTTAACAATTCGTTCATGTTTTATGTATGTATAGATATTTAGGCCATTTATTTAACCTTCCAAACTTTTTTTTCCAGTTTCAGATTTGAATGTTCTTCTTGAGCCTCTTGGTCTTCCAACAAAACAGTTTGTATTTGTACCAATCAATGACAATCCAGACATGGAGCATGCTGGGGGATCTCATTGGTATGTTTGATTTTTAAATGTCATCAAGGATATTCCTCTGAATTTTTAAGGGGTCCTCGTACAATCAACTCCCGCTACAGTGATAATTTTTGTGTAAAGGGGAAAATGGTGTAGTAGTGAACTTGGCACTGTAACAGGGGATGACTATATATTTTCAAGCACTTTTGACATTTTGCACTCACTTTGGTCTGGTCAATACCAAAGTGAGTGCATAATGTCAAAAAAACTGAAAAATATATGTATTTTGTTGATACATATATGTATGTTTTATTCAATGGAAGAAAAATCAACTATCCCTTATAATGTCATTCAGCAGAACATTTATGGCAAAGGCGTTCCACGCCTCTCATACAAAGTTCCTGTTGAACTAGGGTTTATTATAGAAGACAAAACAAACTTGTTTTAAAAATTGTTAACAGTAGTCTTTAAACAAAAAAGGTAAAATCCTGTAAAAATGGCACAGTAAGCGTTTTTGTTCAGTAGTAGATGGCACTGAAGCGGAGCGGGGGTTGACTATTATGCCATTATGTGTGTGCTAAATAGGCTCAAAACAAAATCTGCATCATGAAAAGTAATAGAAGTAATAGACTTCTTGTTTGTTGTATTATCAAGAGGATCTATGGCAGTTTTATATGTCGCTCACCTTGAAACAATCGGAAAGTTACAACAAAAATGAACATTAGTTTATTTCTTTTAGTAAAGAACAGGTCAAAATATCAAGGGATTCTTTTTTAATCTGTATTGAATGCTGTATATATAAGACATTATGTTTAATTCAAACTAATCAGAAAAATAACTTCCTTGTTGACTAGATAAACATGTCATAATGATAGTCAGGAAAAACTGAATTAATAATTGATTTTCACTCTTTTCCATTTTTTTCCCACACTGATGCTTTAATTATTTCTCTGGCTGTTTGGTAAGTAACTTAACTCTTAGCTTCCCAACTACTTCAATTTCAATCAATACTCTTTTTTTACTTACTTAAATATATAAAGATACCTCTATTTTACTGACCTAATTATGGAATTAACAACAAAACTCATGTGTATGTTTGTTTAATTTGTCACTTTTTTGTTTTAACATTGATATTCTTGAAATTTTGACATGTTAGCCACATTTTTTGACAAAATTTAAAAAATGTTCAGCAGTGCTCATATGACCTTGAGATTAACCAAAAATATCATAAAAAATGAAAATTGTTCAAAAGTCTCTTAGTTTCCACCAGTTTGTCCATGATATGTATCAAAACATGCTGCACACAGCCCTACATTGCATGCTTAACACTGAAAAGTTGACTTAATAGCTTTATTTGTCTTAGTTTTCCTGCCTCCTCTTTTTCACAGTCACGTTGACCTCGTTTGGTTTCGATCTTAGCGCTCTGTACCGCTGCGCTGGTTATCGCTTTTGCCTATTTTCACTATATCGCTGGTTACCGCTTACGTCTATTTTTACTATACCGCTGCTAGCAGCTGACAGAGTTTATAGATTAATTACTGTGTCCTACAGCAAGGGACAGTTAACTCTTAGCAAACTCAGTCAGCGGTATTGTAAAAATAGACGTAAGCGGTATAGCGAAAATAGGCAACCAACGGTAAAGAGCGTTAAGGGTTGATAAGCTCAAGTGGTTTTTTATGAAGTTTCGTGACTTTGCTTCATATCTGCCTTGCAAGATGATCTTTTATTTTTATTCCATCTCATTTACTGGTTTTGGTGTTTTATAAATGTTTTTTCAATTAATTTAGGAGTCTAATGGTGTACGTGAAGAGTAAACAAGAGTTCCAGCACTTTGATGCATTGCATGGCAGCAACAGGTGTGTTGCTAAGAAACTGGTCGACAAGTTACAGCCTTTTGTACAAGGTAAAGAAGAGTGATTCATGTTCAGGTTTTTATGAGGAAGGGGTAATTCACTAAGAACTGTTGTAAGCCTTCTTTGATCATAGATGACATCCATAAATTTGGAGAGAGAAATCACACATGTAAGCCCGGTCACAAATAATAAATAGATTAGACGCACATGAAAGATAGAAAAAGGAAGAGATAAGTCTATAAGGAAAAATAAAGAGAGATCACTAACCTGACGCCCCCTCTATGTCTTCCTGATTTGGTCAAAAGGCATGTATGGCATAATTTGGCAGCAGCTGGACTGCAGCTTGACTTTCTGGGTTTCATCCCATAGCCTTTCCCTTCCTAGGGGTATTCCACAAGACTGTGGCATGGGTGTCAGTCCTCAGGATATATCCTGATAAGAATTGCCTATTAAATCAATGAAAACCCATGTATTCCTGATCGAATTCAAGATAAGATTGGTCTGAATTGGTTCAATTTTTCCTTGTTTCCTGATAAGAATGAAAAATGGCTGACACCCATGGACTGTGGAGACATGGGCCATTTTGTCATCTGGTTGCAGGCAAGTCTGATCTGATCCCTTAACAATTACGACTTAGAATAAGTATAGCAATAAGTGTATTTTTTTTAATCAAGTTGATTTAATGTCAAAGCAGCTTTTCTAAGAAATTCATCATAGACATGGACTTTAATTACAAAATACTGGCAATAGTGTGGGTTTCTTGAGAAAAAATAGTTGTGCATTTGTTGATGAGAACTTACAATTCTGTATTGATGGGTTTCCCCAGATTCAATGAAGTTAACTCGTCCCAGATCTTATCACAAGAGTGATAAATGCACAATAGTTGTGTGTAAAGAAATTAAATCATTACTTGTGTTTCTTATTCTCCTTTTTTTCTTTCCAGCTCCTCGTGGGAAGTTAAAGTTTGTTGAAATGGATTGTCCTCAACAGAAAAATGGTATGCGAATATATAAGAAATAGCATTGAATTGTTTTTTTCTATCAAACAGTTGAGCACATATTCCTCAGCATGTCAAAACCTAAGTAATCTAATGTAATTAGATGAATGCTTTTAGTTATTAAATATATAAAGATATAAAGCATCTGTGGTTTCAATGATGCTCATCTGCTCAGAAAAAAATGAATGCATTTGTGTCTTGCAAGGGAATAAATAATATTCTGTGTAAATAATATTGCCATAATTTTGGTTCTTATTTATGGATATTGATCATATTAAAAGTTAAATGCCCATGATTGAATGGCTTCATAGAACAAGTTAAAAATGTTAATTTGGTTTGCTTGTAGCAGCGTTTTACCTTTCTCCCCATTATTCAGCAAGTAACCATCTTTCGAGTCGTTTTAATATCTCCTCATAAAGTGACGGGTGACTACCTATGTAAAAAATGGAGAATGTTTTGGTAAATGAATTTCTAATCGACTGCTGAAGACTAGATATTTCTGTCAATAAAGGTTTAGTTTTTAACTGTTTATAACGAAGAAACACTGTGTAAATTCTCAATGTTTGTGGTAACATACCTGATAATTAAGCAAGAGCTCTTGAGTTTGATTCCCACAGTCGAGAAAATTAATGTCTTTATATCATCACTTGCTAATTATACATTAAACAGATTTCGAATAAGATTTTTGAAAATGACATTTTATCTCTGTGACTCTATCTTGCAGGTTATGATTGTGGCATGTACGTGATTGCAATAGCAGAGCATCTTATCAAGCAGTTTTGTGAGTGCTTCAGTTTGTCAGTGAATGAGACCGTTTCTCAGGACACAGTACAACGCAAACGGGGTCAACTTCAAAAGCTGGTGGAGGAGCTAGGACACAATTCAGAAGAACTTTCCACTGCAGAACAGACTTTGAGTTCTTGACATATAGAAAAGTTTATGTGCTAGAGAAGGCTGCAACAACCCACGGCTTGATGTAGGTTACCATGTCTTGTATGGCCTCTTGGATTCTGTTCTGCAAAGTATACACTGTATCTCTTGATAGACTTTGCCTTGGGTCGGCTGTTTGTTACATGTATACTTTGAGTTTTGACAGCAAGAGCTGATTGTATATTGAGAAAGATTTCCTTACCAGCTTCCATGATAGTTTATGACATGTTGTCTTGAAATGTATTAGTTGTTAATCAATGCTCAGAACACTGGGTGAGTACACAGGAACAAAGTGGCCTTAAAGTATGTTTTTTCCAAGTGTTGAAAACTTGTTGACAGGGTGAATTATCTGTGCATGGTCAAATGTGTGTTTAAAGATATAAAATATTAAAGATTTATTGGTATGGACAAAACAGGTGGTCTTTGTAAATGTGTTTGTACAAAAGCTTTAACACAGCTCTTTGCTTTTAAAGAGTGACGTGAATAAAGATTTTTATTTGCAGATACAGAATATTTCTTGCAGTTTGTGTTTTAGGTAGTTTTGTTTGCTTTATGATTTTTTGATATGTCCACTTCTTTGTTGAGTAGGCTTGAAATCTATGAACATTAATATTGATGATTTTTAGATGTTTGCTAAATCTGGATAAACTGTACTTTTCATTTGACAGCAGATTATTTTTTTGACAAGAAATTGTCAGTCATGGGCGGAAATGTCTTTACATATTTTAAAGGTGAAGAAATTCAACCAATATCTTATCATTATCTTTGATTTGCATGTACATTTGTGAGGTAGACAGAGAGTTACAATTTGATGATACGCATTAAGATCATTATTGCAGTAAAATAATTGTTTTAGTAAAACAATCCAATTCTTGTTTATAAAGTTACATCACAATTTTGCTGTTCCACCTTAAGTTCTTAAGTAACATTCACTTCCTTGTAGGGCGAAAAAAGGTTGGATTAAGCCGAAGTTTTACCATGTTTGATTTAATTCTACTTACGTCTAAATCTTAAAAAGATTAGTACCTGAATAGTATTATAGTGTTACTGAATAAGGAAAGATGAGGGGAACAATTTTGTGTTGGTTAGTGTCATCTTTGTTTATCTGAATGTAAAACAAAATAACAAAATTGTGTATGTTTAAATTGATTGAAAAAATATTTACTTCATTAATAAATTTATATGAAAGTATCTAGTTAATATATTTTTAACTGACAATCAGGATTGTTGAAAAAATGGATGGTGATAAAACAAATGAAAAGAAGATGATATGAATGATACTAGTCAAAACCATGATATTAGTGGACAATTGTTGGATAAAAGTGATAATCATTTAGATATAACTTGAATAAAAGGATAGATAAAATATGAGCATGCAGTGTCAGCAACACTTTCTGGATATTTGTACTACAGACTATGCAAAATATGCAAATGACTTATTGATATTTTTAAAATTGTATGCATTATGCTGACATGGTTTTGATTAAAACAGGATTTATTATGTACGCTGTCATGCATAATATATAATGAATGCATTTATTTTCTGTTTCCTATTACACTTGATTTCGGCTATATTATCTTATCTTTCATGACTATCATATCATACTCAGGCTACACTTAATGTATTGTATTCTGTACACAGACTGGAATCTCTTAGGATACTATTTGAGAAGAGCTCCCACACTATGGAGGTGCTCTGTGTTTTTAAATATTTATTTCATGATGTTTATCATTGTTGGAATCTTGTTCCTTATGTTGATTTTGATTAATGTATTCCAATCCAGCAGCCATTTGGGCTCTAAGAAACTCTGTCATAAGTAGGAGGAATCCATTCCTGGGGTCTTAAAAAGAGCATTCGAAGATGTTGGGTGACACAGTTTATTGGCAGTGTCAGAGGGGACAGTGTTATTAGTTGAAAGATTGTGTTGAATTCTAATGAAAGAGTTGAGACTGTCTCTTGGATTTTGGTCAAATGTTGAAAACTTTGCTAAACAAAATTAATATATTCTATTGACATTTTGTTCAACTTACATGTGTTAAAGAATGTGAACAATTGATGTATTATGTAAAGTATACTCTAGTTTACAGGTAGATTCTTTGACTTGTATCGAAGTTTGTCTTTTTGTTATAAAAAAAAGATTCTTATATAAACCGCCCAAATATGCATTTTCATGGTAACCTTATTTATTCATCTATATAAATAGTGGGTTTAAGCGGTCTTCAGTTGCTTTATCAATAAACTTTAATTTTATCAGACATTTTTTTTAATTCATCTTTTATTTGAGCTTCTCACTAGTTTATTACTTTTTATTTGATAGTTACTTGATTTAAAAGGTGAAATGGGTGCATCAACATTTTTTATATTGCAATATTTTGTCAAAAAGTAATCTCAGGGATGTATATATAGTCATTGTAATATGAGCGTGTGTTCACATACAGACTTTGGTTTGGGTGTTTTAGGCTGTTGCATTGTTAAAATGTACAGGAAATTCATGGTGTAAGTGTATAATGGGTAACCAAACTCGATTTAATTGAAAATTGAATTCTTATTATAAGTGAGATATTTTTATAAATACATAATGTGAGGCAAAGAATATTATAAGCAGTTTTCCCTGATGCTTCTGTGGAGATTACCAGCCAAGAAAAACTTTGAAAAGCGCATATAGCCTCACATAAGCGTCAAAGTTTTGTTGCCATCAGTACAGCATTGTGATTGATTGTGGGTGTTAGCACCATTGTACAGCACATGGAGGTCATATGAAATGTTGGGGTCTTACATTGACATCTCAACCAAGGACTCATAGTCCAGTGGAGCGTGACAGCAAACACAAATCACTTGCCTAGGCCCTCTCGCATGCGCTGTAGTTTGAGAATATTTGTGGATGGCCATTTACATCTAGGTTAGTCTCAGGCTCGTTGAAATTTCAGCTATCATTCCCATGGCACAGCTCCAGACATCTAGATCAGCTCTTCAAAGTGAACACACTCAAACTTAAATATATGTAGAAATATGTTATTAGTGATAGTTAATAAGAATGTCTTTTTGTTTGTTTTTTGTTTCATGAGGAATTGATTGATGCAAATGTTTGTTGAAATTCATTACAATCCTATCTGTTTGAGAAATAAATATATTATAACAATACAAACTGTCACTTGTGAATGTCAGAATGAGAAATTGTGCACACATTTCTTGGAATCAAAGTCTGAGATGACATAGCCTGACATGTGGCTGTTTCCATAAAATGACCAAGATCAATATTAACTTTAAACAGAATTAATCACACACACCCCAAGATTTGGTGCACAGAGAGACAGGGGAAAAGTCCATTGTTCAGAGGGCTGAACTTCTGGGTTCAAATCCCACCAGGGCGCAACATTTTTCTTTTGAGTTTTAAAGTTAAAAAACAATTCACTTTGTCTTGGTGGTCACTTTTAACCATGAACCAACGTGATTTTTCTTTAGTTTCTGCTTGCAAATCAGGTGCATATCTAGGATTTTCAAATGGGGGAACATTTTTGAAAATTAGGTGCAAATCTAAAGCATCTTTTTCCCTCAGATGGGGAGGGGGCATTGTACTATAACCCCACCCCTCAGATATACGCCTGTTATTCTTGGACAACAAGTAACCTACTTATACAGGGAAGACTGGATTTAAATGTATACTTTTTTCATAGTGCTAAACGTGGGTGGGGTAATAACGCAGGTTAGATCAATAAGACTGGCTAGCGGTGATCATACTCGCAGGACCCTTGAGGGTCAGCTTACCTGCATGTCTCACTCGCCACTCTATGCAGTCAGTGCACCGACAGATTGAGGGGTGTGTTATAGTGATCTCAACGACGAAAGCACAAACCCAATGACAACGTGTCCTTTTAACAAACGTTATCTCAAAGCTAGTATTTGAAAGGCTGTAAGCCTGAGCCATGAAGTGGTTGCTGATCATTTTGGTATCTCAAAGCTGTTTTCTGATTATGGTTGTCAACATTTCAACTGCACTTTTATTCTTTTCGTTGATTCATTTTGTTCTACATCGCCGCTTTTAAAAAAAGTTTTGTCTAATCAGCAGAGGTATTTATGGTTACATTTTTTTATATTTAGATTAGATCAGAAGAAGGTAACTGTTGAATCTCCTGGTGTCTTTTTCTGACTATGAATTGATCAGAAAAATGTTGCGATGAATTCCATAATGGACCCAAAACTCTAGAGCTCCTGATACATACAACCAACAAAACCAACCAAGCCACCCAAACAAAACAAACAAATCAAAACCAACACAACAAAAAAAAAACAGAAAAACTCAACAAAAACCCCGACAAAAAACCAAGACAAACCACACAGATTATATAAAGAGTTGCTGTACAACTATCTTGCCAATTTTTTTATATCGGGTCGACTATTCTTAGTATGAATCTCATAGTGCCAGGTAAGACAACTGCCAAATTACCATTTACAAATTTTTTTTGGGATAATGACCCGAACACCAAACAGTCTCTTCCCGAGGCGAACAGCTTAACAATAAGCCACTGTGGCTATAGACAAAAAATCCTCTATGACACGGTGACTGAGTATGTTTTGACATTATACCCAATCACAGTATTCTGATATCGGGCCAACCAGTAAGCTAGGGTATAGTATTAGTCAAGAATACCAAAAAAGCAGCATGCAGTCGAGATCGAAACCAAGACTTTCTGTTAAGAAGTTCGATACACTATCATAAAGCAACTGCATCCTCTAAAACTGGATTAATAAAATTAGCAATGTGATAATAACCACCATCAACATAATAAAATTATTATCACATTATCAGCATCATATTGTCTGTAATCTATATCATTATCGTCATCCCCTTGATCATTATCATCCTCGTTGTCTTCATCGTCAGAATCATTTATAATTAGCATCTTAAATCTATCAATGTTAGCCACTGGACAGTTTATGACGTGCTTAGAAAAATCAGCAATCCATTGTTAGCATTATCAAAGAAAACATCATTGTAAATTTCAACACTAGCATTGTGTTTAACATAACCAACCAACACAACATAATCAGTACCACTGTCATTAAATAATTAGCAAACTAACAGAGGGACAAACAGACATATTAAAGAAAAACATTATTTCGCGTAACCTTCCCTTATTCCTCATAAACACATACATCAAATCATGTCGCTGTGGGGATACGAACGTAGCCAAAACCCTGTCCAGTATACCCTACACCCAAGCGGGAGTGAGCTATTTGACACTGTGACCGTGTCGATGGGTGTTGACGTTTCTTCACGGGAGAGTCTAACAGTGGCTAATCCTGTTCTATATAAGAAAGTGTAGGGTTTAATTACGTCCTCCCTGTACTTGGTTGAACAAATATCCTCACTCAACTCAGCTGACAATGGGTACCTGACCATAGACTGGGAAATGCTCAATATGATTCAAAAATTATAGTATCTTAGTTGAAGGAAGTTTTCTGTTTTACTGTTCGATCTTCAAGTTGATAAATAAAATGCTCTTGTGTGGTTGGGGGACAAAATCTTGTAGTCTCATGTTCCTAACATCTTAAAATGGAGCCAAACAAATAGAAAAATTATAGTGAGCAGTTGGACTGATGTCCAGTATATTTTAACAACACAAAGAGATGATAAGACAGGAAAATATGAAATTGAAACTAATTATATTTCTTTTTTAACTTTATTTTATGGCATACAAATAGTTTATAAATGAGTTAAATAAGTTATATAAACATTAACATAATTTGTAAACAAATTTTAAACGTTGTGCCATTAAGTAAAATATCTTGATTAAACCAGTTTTAAAACATGTAAAGTATTCTCAAAACATACATCTTTGACATATCTGCTTCTATCTATCATTATACTGTCTGAGCTCTTATTTGGAGTGGACAATCAATGGCAATTAAAAGTAAAAGTAGCTATAAAATCAATATTTCATCTTTTCAAGGCCTGTATTGAAACAAGTTTCTATAAAACCTATAAAATGACATAAAGAACAATTATCAAAGGCAATATCACAGAAAATTGACATATGATTCGTGTACATTCATAGTGTAAAGATATTATTAATCTTCTCTTTAAGTGACATCAACATGAGTCTGAATTCTAAGTAAAATAGCAGTAAACAGATTTTGGAAAAAGAGAAACTATATTTTGAATTATTCAGACACAATGGCCCATATGCAATGCTTTTTATTTGTAATAATAGTATTATAACTTTCCCAAAACCCAAAATTATATGAAAAAAAGTTATTTCAGCTACTGACATCTTCTTGCAAAGATTGCGCAAAAGAGTTTGGATTTTTACAGTAATTAAAGTACTCTTGTTAACTTACTGTAGCTTGAAAATGCAAATGATCAAGATGAAGTTTAAAATACTTTTATGAAATAACAGTATACAAATAAAACATTTGAATAAAACGTTGTTAAGACAAAATATGTGATCGACTTTGACCACTGGACGGAAGCTTTATGCATATCCATTCTGTAAAACCATAAAGAACTTATGTTGTAAGTTGTTGTAACTAAAAAATAGGCTTAATGTAGCATAACATCCATTAATAAACAGTCAACACATTCATTCTTTTCCCATTTACACCACACATCTGTTCATCATACACTCACATAATTTTTGTAGAAAAAACTATGCATTAGTTTACATATATATAAAAGGACAGGAATCATAGTAAAAGAATAAAATTATAAATAGATTTTTGCCAATTTGCTCAAATATGCAAACTCAAAGCCAATTTTGACAACCCAAATGTTTTGGCCATTGTGATATTACTGCACTGTCACTTATTTCATATCATGACTCAGCTGAGCGGACAGAGACCTGCTCATCCGATAGACAGCCTGCGTCTTGATCAAACTTATTGCCTAATGAATCTACATCCTTCTCAAGGTCTCGCTTTTCACGAGGGGTAAGGTCAGCTGTGAGCTCTGCCAGTTGCCTATGCTGTACCTGGTCTAATGCCTCCAACCTCGTCCTCAGCATTTGAAGATCTTCTTGATGTTGCTCCTCCTAAGATCAAGAATAAAACAGAAAAGTTTAGATTTCATGAATCAACTTATTTTACAAACAACAAATGGTCAGTGAAAATATAAAAATATATGAAAAAAGGGAATACTGTCGTATACCAGCTGTATAAATAATTTATTCCCTGAAGTTGTTTTTTTTCTCCTGTGACGGCACTTTTTTCTACAATGATTTTTTAGGTCATTGGGTGTCGCCGCAGGACAGCGCCAAGTGAGAAATAGGGTGATGAAACTTTTCCAAGGTATTACCGAAAATAACTTGTGATCAAGCGAAGGTTCGAATCCCACTACCTCTCAGGTGACAGTCGAGTACACTAACCACTAGACTATCACGGCCTCAGTCATGAAGATGACATAAGCAGCACCAGGTCAATATGACTCAAAAACTTTAGACAAAAGTTGAAAACTATTTTGATAACTTCTGTATCACAAAGGAATTCCAAAGATGTTGTGTTTCACCACAGAAAAATATACCTGAAGACTTGCAACCATTTTGTTTTCTTGGAAGATTTCAGAAATACTACTGCTAATATATAGCTTTTTTTATCAAGATATATCTAAACTAAAATTCTAATCCCTCAACATAACGATAGCCAGCAATTTTTTTTTAAATATGTGCTGAAACATATATAGGTGTAAATATTGCTAATAAACATGAGTTATGATAAGTCATGGTAAAGCCTACTTTACTGTATATACCATATTTTCAGAATTGTCAAAACAAATAGTCTGCTTAATGAGCTCACTAAATATCAACTAAGAAATGTTGGAATTCTAAAATGTATTCCAAAGTACAGTCAGGCATCAGTTATCAGACATACACAGATATCCAACAGGAATAAGATGGGATGCTTTTTCTTCTATATAAACAAATAGATAAACTGACAATTTTGATTCCAAAAATGTTCAGTAAAATAGCTACACATTTTTTTTAAATAAATACAAAACAATAATCCAACAAAGCAAACATCAATAACAATCGTAATGACATAATAAGGAACCAAAAGCCGTCACAGCTACTTACTGACACTTCTCATCCCGCATTTACATCTTGAAAATTATTACAAAAAATATGACCCTAACAAATAAACATTTAAAAAATACAACTACCCTTTGAGCAGAAACATAGATGAGATTCTTTCATTTTCTTATCAAATATACCACAAACTTGATAATCCGACATATCAAGCTGAGGACGGATGTTGTCTGGTAACTGAGGCCTGACAGTATCAAGTGCGATAAATATTTTCATTTCTTCCATACTAATTAAGAGCTTTCAAACATAATAACAAGACAAAAAGCGCATCAAATTACATTATCAAATAAAGAAGTCATGACCATTTGATTTTATGGGACTAAATATCATTCATGCATCTATTAAAAGAGGACATTGTGCACATCTAAACAGGAATATCAAAAACAATATTCTCAATATAATATAATGTGTCCAATAAATAATCAAGAAAATACAGTTTGAAAGAAAAATTAAAAAGAAATTATGTGATGTAATTACATTGCACATGATGGGACATCAAAGATTAGAAAATGTAAAACCAATTATGAGTTTTCTGAAATTTGTAGACAAAATAAGTTCCAAGGCCAAATTGTCAGGCAAGTATTTTTTTAAAAGAAACCCTGTACAGCAATTCTGCCTGCTATCTGCTATACAACAGAGGTTTTCTATAATTTTTCTCAAGCCTGTAACGCTACAAATAAACATAATTTTTATTCTGAAAAATGGCAACACAAGTCTTTAACACAATTTTTGCTTGAAAAACTGTGTTTAAAAAGGGAGGTCAAAACCAAAACTATTTTTATGAATAATGTAAACTTTTGATTTTATATTGGCTTATTGTACGATGTAACCTCAAAGACATGTAACCTCAAAGACAGAACTTCTGTTTATTTGGTTTAAAAATCATTCCAGTATCAAGCTGTACAAACAGAAGAAAAATGCAAAATGGTATAATGGGGAAAAGTTCATCTAAAATGCAGAAAAGTGTACAAATAGGATGAATAATATGGGATTTCATCGCTAATCAAGTTAAGATGAAATTAAATGACAAATTCAACTAATTTCATCTACTTGATCCTGTCTAACATAGATAATGGGCTTGGATTTCTCACATTGACAAAAGCAAAGACTGACAGGCTGGAGATAGTACAGAAATGAAGCCATGCATGTTGTCCTTGAATGCACAAAAGACAGATAGCATGCATGAGATACCTTTTAGATTTGACCAGCCTGCTAGTCTAAGTCAGACATAAGAGGGCTCAAGTCAGGATGAATCTTGCTGTGATGGAAAATAAAAATTATTATAAAATCATTACACCCATTTCATCAAGCCACATGGGAAACAAAAGGATTCAGAGAGGCAAATAATGGATGGCAGAGGACACACTAAGATACAGTTATTCTTTGGAAGACATCCTAAAGGGTGAAGAATGGAAGAAGTGCTGCTAGACAAAAGGTACCTCACTAACGTGACTCTTGTATGTTGAAGGGAGAGAGGAGAAGTAGCTGCATGCGAGAATGAAATTAGGATAAGGGAATTTATTGAGCAGAAATCCAAACCAGTTGATCCTGCCATCTACACAGATGGATCAGTGCACAAAGGAGTGAAAAATTGTTGGTTTTTTTTGGCAAACAGAGACAATCACCTTGTACACAAGCAGGCAAGAGCCAAGGCAAAGAAGATATCAAGTATGTGACTTGAAGCCTTGTACATAAGCAGACAAGAGCCATGGCAAGGAAGATATCAAGTATGTGAGTTGAAGCCTTGTACACAAGCAGACAAGAGCCATGGCAAGGAAGATATCAAGTATGTGAGTTGAAGCCATAACTAAATCATTAGCCTGGATTTCACAAAACCCTGAAAGATCCTACAACAGTAGTTCTTCTTGCAGACTTACAGAGCAACTTGGCCAAGATTGCTTCACATTACCTCTGATGCAAATTGGTAAACTCAATAAAAGCAACAAAAGTCCAGCACATCAGGTGGATTTTCTGTCCAGGTCATGTAGGGGGTCAAAGGAAATAAAGTTGCTGATGAGTTGGAAGGAAAGGCACCGATAGAGGGGGCCTTAAAGATGGAAAAGTTTGAGACACTGAATGTGTTGACAGACGGACTAAAGGCAGAGGAGGAAGAAACTCAGGAATAGTATGATGGCATAATGAGAATGAGAGAGATTGGGACAAAGAGGAGAGAGCGAAGAAGGAGGTCAAAATTGAGCAGAAGTGATCGGAAGAGACAAATGAACACTTCAATGGTACTGTTAGTTTAAAGACTCTCCACAAGATTATTGAGAGGGGAACTGAATGCCTATGGACATTCGAGCGTGTGATGTAATTGCTCTCTAAGAAGAAAAAGCGTGGTGTTAAGATAAAGAGAAGAGAAAAAGTATGAGGGAATATTTTATTCCAGAGCACTTCCTCTCGACTCTATGGTAAAAAAAACTTTGACAACCTATCTCATATATGCTTTTCTTACTCAATGATGAAACACTGAACATTGTCAAAACCCAAACAAAACGAATGAAAAATGATGTATGCTTTGCATAAAACATGCAGAATTTCATGGAATATTTCAATGTTTTTGTCTTCACATTGAAATTATCCTCCTTTCATAACGAAATTATCCAAAAAGTTACATCTCAAAGATGACAATTCAATTCATATTTGAATGCTTCAAACCGCAACAAAATCAGTTGATGCACGAAGTTGCGTACATTTTTATGTCACCGGTGCTGGATATTGGTAAAATAACATGTTTAAACAGTTTTACACTAATACTAATAAAAGGTATTTTTACTCTAAAAAGAAGAAAATGATGGACCTTGTGATTTAATTTTTATTATCATGACATTTTATCAACACAACAAACATTTGTGAAAAAAAATTGGCTAAATATGCACAATTAGTTGTTGCGCTAACATTGTCCACTTGCTAAAGTGATACTCTAGTGTCCCCTGTCTATTAATTTTAGGGAAATGTTCACACCCCCCATAGCTTATTTGCAACCCCCCTACTATTCAATTTTACGGGATTGAGATTAAAATGACGCAAAAAAATCCTCTGGAAAAAATGTTTGCGTAAGTAATAATACTGCGTGAGTAAAGTGACCAGTGACCGCCAACTACTGACAATGAAACATCGACAGTACCATGAGACCAGGGAAGCTCACTCTTAATACACCCAAGGTTAC
>JAUUEB010014006.1:0-17073 GCA_032362205.1 Clione limacina
TCTAAGATATTTACCATAAAGTTGAATTATTTAAAGGAGCCTCATAACTCAATTTTAAAACTTAGAATTTTATTAGGGGGAAGGGGGGTGACAATAACCTCACACTCATTTGTCCCTGGAGGTTAGGGTATCAACAAAGAAAATGCTGCGCTAGTCAATTGCCATAAGAGGAGGTTTTATGCCAAATTTCAGCTTGATTTGAGCCTTAGACGTACCCTGTTGCAAAAGAAACGTTGAAATGTGCATGTTATCTTCAACTGCCGTTTTCTCGAAAGTTTGTCTAAGTAATAGGTGTTCTAAAATGTCAATATATTGGTCAAATATCAAGCGATTTTGATAAAGTTGGTCTCAAATGAAAGGGAATATGTCCCTCTAAGCAATCTTGTCATACATTTATCAGAAAAGGGAAGGTTGGGGTGCTAAAAATTATGAAAACCGATTTATCAGGATTTCAGACAAATCGGCAATATGTGTACTAAAATGGCCATATTTTGGTCAAATATCAACTGATTTTAATAAAGTTGGTCTCAAATGAAAGAGAAAATGTCCCTCGAAGCAAAAGTGTTATTAATCTATCAGAAAACGGAAGGTTAAGGTCCTAAAACCCATGACAACAGATTTCACAGGATTTTTGTAAAATTCGCGATATGTGCCATATTTTGGTCAAATATCAACCGATTTTAATAAAGTCGGTCTTAAATGAAAGAGAAAATATCCCTCCAAGCAATAGTGTCATTGTTTCCCGGGGGATTTCCGAAAGTTCGGCGTTTTCTCTTTCTGCGATTTAACGAATTTCACATTTTTCACGCTGGAATCTAAAAACGTGAGGTTTTGGCTGAAATCGACAAAAATGTGTCTCCGCGAGTCGCTGGCACCCCTGATTGATGTTGCTTTCAACTGTCTTGATGACATGTACTGCTTTGTCAGAGCTGAACCATTAATTATCGTTAGATCGCTGATGTCGGAAATAAAAGTCAGAACTTCAACAAAATAACGAAACTGTCGGAAAACTCCATGCCCTGCTTTACAATGACTTACTTTGATCTTGTACACTCTCATCTTATGTTCCTCTTCATAATGTTGACATAGCTCCCAGGCAGAAGCAAACTCTGCATCACAATTAGCACACAGAATGCAGTCTGGCTCTCCATTGTCCTCTGGTGAAATTAAACAAAACAAATTATTCATAATAACTTAAATATTTACAAGTTATTAAGCGCCAAGTTAGGCATACCTAACAATATCAAGGACACACTGCATCTAGACGAGGACCCCTTCAATTTTTTGGGAAAATGCGCTATTTGAATTGCAAATAGTCAATACAGGTTTATCAGTAATCAATGTTATAACCTTTATTTATTCTTTATGATAAAGAGCTAATCTTAGAGCTGAAGGTGCTTTTCAATAATCATCAAGTCAAATGTGGGACTACCTAAAGACTTTTTAGATTTAGGTTTAATCTTTGCGCCAAGAAGAAGAAAGATAAGAAACAACAGCTTTAAAGCTTAGCTTCTTTTTAAGTATAATAAATTGCAAAGAAGTCTTAATTACCATTAAATCATTTTTTCATGTCCTTTTAGGTTCCGTAAATAATCTGATTGTATTAAAAATATTTTATTCAACTGAATTAATCTCAAAATAATCCAATTCACAGTTATTTTACTGAAAATGCCTCGAAAATAATTAATTACATTTTAATTGAAATAATACTAATTCTGCATCATACTACTTTTAAGCTTGGCAAACTAATCTCTGTTACTCTGAGACAAATCACCTACCAAGATCTCCTTCATCTTCCATTGTTATGCTGACCCGTAGCTGACAAGCTAATTTTTTGTGGTCTGTCAGTCCTTGGATGTTTGAAAATTGCATCTTACATTGACCACATATCAACACATCAGGCCCTGGAAGAATGAAAGAATAGAAATCACATAAACATGTTAGAACTTCATCAAATAGTTAGTGAGTTTCTTTACAACTAGAGTGCTCTCTTTTAATAAACCAAAGAAAAACTTTTAAAAAATATCTTTAACTGTAATACAGGTGAATTCACTTAAAACGAAATCACATTTAACGAATAATCAGTTATCACAAACTAAGTAAAAACTACCTTAATATATCCCTTATTCTACCATTAAAATATATAATACTACAATTTATAAGAAACCGCTTATAATGAACAAGAATTAAAGAAATTGTTGAGCAAAACTAAGAAAAATGAATCAGTTTGATATGATATTAATTCGGAAAAAAAGACAGCTGTTTGTAAGTCTTGCGATGCAAAGATGTAGATAAGACTTATTAGTCGTTTTTGTCAATCTAGGGCAATGCATGCAGAGATCAGAGGATATACATTGGAGGAAAGAGCGAAATAACTGGCCAATTTCAAAAAATTCCCCTGATTTTGGATTTTTTATAAAACGAACTCAGTTATAACGAACATTTCTTTGTTTCCCAAGCAATTCGTTATAAGTGAATTCACCTGTGTGAGGGTGACTCTTTAAAATGAAGAGTTATATCTCAAGAAGGGTTCATTGGGTATTTCTCTTTTTCAAGGGTACTTTGTTTTTAATCATCAATAATATGATATTAGCCTTTTAGCTTAATGTATTTAAAAAAAATCAGAAGCCAAAATCACTTAATTTCAATAAAATACAAGCCAATCCATCAATCTCTTGCTGTTTTACGGCTTGGGTAACTCTGTCATTAACATTTCATTAATCTTAATTAAATAAGTGATAGATAAAAAAATAGAAACTGTTCATTGCTAAACATGGTAATCAGAACAAGAAAAAATCACTTACAATTGCCTGTTGAGCCATCATCACCACCTGTATCAACTCTATTGAATGTCTTGGAATAACTTCTCCTGGTGGCTGTAGCAACAGCCCTCTTAACTGCATTGCTTGCAAATGTCTGAAGAAGATAAAGTACAAACAAATAATTCATCAACTTTGATCTAGAAACATAGTCAAACTTGTTTAAACTAAACACGCTTAAGCCAGATTGTTACTTTACCAGGACAAGACCCGACTCCTGTTTTTTATTCTCTTGATCTTTGATACTTTCAAACTGAATAATTTTTAAGCCGAACAAAATCATTTTGCAAAAAAAATTGGTTTAAGCGACTGATGTTATCTAATGTTGGGGAAAGGCTGAAAAAGTAGAGGTAGAAAGAATATCGATTCTTCAAAGGGTATACACTTCTTATGAAGTACTTTTTATAACCACAGCTTAACGATACACTATGTTCTTATGGAAAAAATATTACTCAACCTATAACAGGCCTGGCTATCAAAGAAGTTGCATGAATTTTTTTGAAATTCTGTAAAATTGACAGAGCTTAATGAGTCACAGTGATACAAACTTAAAACTGCCTTATTTCGGGTAATTCCTGACTTGATAAGAAGATCATGAATCAAATAAATGCGTCTGTTAATAGTAGGGTTTCTTTATGTCCCAAAATATAATTTCCATGAAATCCTACTGTATTTCAGTGCTGTGCAATTTAACGGACAATCCTGCTATTTTTGTAATCATGCTACTTTTCCCAGTAATCCAACCCAAACGCTACTTTTTGTTTGGTACGTCAATCCTGTAATCCCGCTACCAAAATCTCAATTCCTAAAATGCACCATTTAGCAAAATGAACCGGGGCAGGCGCGTAGCCAGGATTTTGAAAAGGGGGGCGGGGGACAACCTTAGATATTATCAAATCAAGGCTTTTTGAGGTTAGTTAAAAATGGTGCATTTTGGATCTGAAATGGGGGGGGGGTATTTCCCCATGTATCACCCTGGCTACGTGCCTGTTCCAGAGGGATATTTTGGTACTAAAGCTATTGAAAGTATGTATATTATACATTCCATTCTTTACATTAAGTACTTAGAACATATAAATGTTATTTTGATTCCGAATTGATTTTTAAATTCTATAACAAATAATCCACTCAAAAAAATATTTGATATTTTTTCCAATAATCCAATCCACTTGAGTACTGAAAAAAATATAACCAAAAATCTACTCAGATTACCAAAAACAAATACTCCAATACAAATCCACTCGATTACTGAATTTCAGTAATCCCCACAGCACTGCTGTATTTCATGGGCCTGGGAACAGGGTTTTATAGAAGAAAAGTTAACTTGTTTATTTTACTATTTGTACAGTTACACACTTAAAAAACCTAATGCAGACCTGAATTCAGTTAAATCGATGAGCTGTGTGTTGATGAAGACTTTAATATATGTGCCAGTTTACGCACATTGTTTCCTTGCTTGTTAATAAATTCAGTTTAAACAATTGCTTAGATTCCTTGAAAAAAACGGGATCTGATACTTGAAAATCTGCCTACCGTTGTTGGCAGTAGTAAGGTTTATAAACGTTTGCTGGCATCAGCTTGTGTCTATGACCATACCACGTTGAAAATATGTTTCTCGTCCAGTCACCGAAGTCAAGCAACGCCGAGCGTGGTTAGTACTTACAATAGGTATCTGCTTGGGAATACCACAGGCTGTATGTCATTTTCTCTATCAATTTTGATGAAGTTAATCTCAAATGAAATTGAGGATGTTCTTCTAGGCTATGGTGTCATAAACATATTTTTTTAAAGGAATTGTGTCCTCTTCAAAACTCAGTCAAATAGCAACCGAGTTTGATCAAGTTGGTCCCAAAATTAAAGGAAAGACCCTCTTTAGTGACAGTGTTATGAATCTATACAATAACTGAATATTGCCAATTACCATCTTCAAAACTCCTGATTATTCATGACCATAGAGTACGTCCACAAACACACTCATTCACTTTCTTTCTCTGACCAATATCTTCCTTACCTTTCTTGGACCGGAACTACTGAGCGAAATTAGAGTCCTCTGTAGTGACGGGTTGGAGGTAACACTGTCAGAACGTGGCCTCTTAATAGACTGTTGTTGACTGAAACAAAACCCATGTAAATATATCAACCAATGATATGCTTCAAAATTTAATACAAAAGATAAATGAATACAAACCTTAAATTCCTGGTACACCAAATTGTCTAGCCAAGTACTTACCTATTTGTCTGAACAGCTTTTGAGTCTTCTCACTCAAGGAAGCTGAACTTATGCTTATTTGAAGTGAGAATCTTAGCATTACACTTAAATTCATCTTCATTTTTCCATTCCTAGTCTTCATCTTTTAGCCTGGTGATAAATCCCACTATCCTTTACTAAAAGTGATCAAGTTTATTGCTTCAAACTATGCTAAGTATCAAAATTATAAAGTCTTCTTTTTCCTATGTTGACATTGATGAAAGTAACATGTTCACAGCAGATTATTTTTTACAAATAAAATAAATGCTCATCAACTAGTAATAAGTACTCTCTGAACAATGTCACTGACATAATTCTCAAAATCCATCAAGAAAAAAAATGTGCTGGAAAAATGAACAGCTCATTATTACATAATTTAAGACAGATCAAAATGTTGCAAAAACAGAACCATTTGAAAAACTTCTAATTCTAAGGCCAAAATTAGAAAAGATCAGGCTGAAATAAAACAATTGTGACAGAGCTCTTGTTGCAACAACCAAGACATTTTAAACAAAGACCCTACTATACCTGTTCCACCTGCACCTTAATGTTTGAACCTAAAATAACCACTCACCTTTTGAGGGATAATGATTCCTAAAGACACAATAATAAACTTTGCTTTTTTTCCCTTACAACACAAGTTAAGCATCAACATAGTAGTGGGAACATGGGATGGCAATACAACTCTAAAAATCTATCTGCTTTGTAGGCAATTAGCATGCCATGAAAAACTCAGGTATACAACTCTACAAGGGGAAAATCTAAGCCCAAAATCTAATGAAAAGGGTCAGAATAAGGCCAACTGTGATTGATGAAATAAGAATTTAGATACTATTTCTGGCAAAAAAAAGGCTATACAAAAGATGCCCAAGTATAGCTTCATGATAAAATATACCTCTTTTCAAATGAATAGCTAAGGTCTACAGTGATAAAAACACTTTTGAACAAAATAGTACAAAACCAGGAAAATAGATGGAATAGGCAAAGTGATTTTTGTAATCCTATGTCCCCAGGTTACTTACAAAAAGATCTTATGAAGATATATTAGACAAGTCATAAAAAAAAAACGTAAGAGACAGAAATATAACTCTGTTAAACCACAAATAATAAAATAGTAATTATTGATAAGACAATTTTTATTTAACTTATGACTTTGCCAAAAATATATAAATACCAGTAATCATAATCATTAAGATAAAAATGTTAATAACACTGAATTTCTTCAATAATCCCTAAAATAATATGGAAAAAAAAATAAGAAACTTTTACAGACTAAGGTAGAAAAATTAACCAAAAAATCAAACTTACCATGTTCAGCAACATGTGATTGTGAAAACAACAAATGAATTGATCAGATCTTCAGAGATGAAGAATCTCATTCATTTTTTTTAATACATAGCACCAAGTGTAAATATATATAAAAATAGTGGACTAAACAGGGAACTGATAGGTACTTTGTTTATCTTAAAATCTAAAATATGTATAAAATAAAATTCAGCAATTAACTATGTAAATACAACAAACTCACTGTTAAAGAAAAATGAATAATTTGAAATTGTACTTAAGGAAATTCTCTGCTTTAAAGTATAAAGATTAACAGCACAACTCATTCATGAGCAGGTCCCAATTTTCAAATAAGAAAATCTCATTAAAAAAAATATATGTGAAAAGCTTTAAAAATCATCTTTTATTTTCTGTACATAAATTATCCAAAAACGGAGAGTAAAGAAACCCTTTTGAAGAAATCTGCACTGTTAGGATAAAACAAAGTTATTGAAAATATAACTTGAGACTAAAATCAGAAAGTGGTTATTTTTAAATGCAGGTCTCTTGTTAGGGAATTAAAAATGTATGCATGTTATCCATTAATAAGACACTGCCCAGGAATGGATTCATTAATTTAACTACATCATATTCTTTATTTTCTTTAAAGAGTAAAATGAACCAAAATGGGTATAGAAATAATGATAGCAAAACCCATCACGCGCATTAAGGAAAAAACATAACATGTTACTTACGACGCTTCGTTAGTTCTTGGACCTGTTCGCTTCATATTTCTGTTTTTTGGCTGAGACACAATATTGATATCTACAAAAAGGGGGAAAATAATATATGGCTGATAAAAATGAGCCGATCTAAAGAAAATCAAAAACTTGTGTATGCTTGGAGGCAATCAGAAAAATATGAAAAGACGACACCTCTTAATAGCATCATTGCTGAGGGTCAAATAGGTGGATAATAAAATCAATGTTTCAGTTTACTAAAATTCATCAAAAAATAAAAGTCATTAAAGACAAAGATTTAGGTTGACAAAATTCAACAATTTAAAAATATACTTGTATATATTCAAAAGATTGATCTTGTAAAACATTTCAGAGTTAATTCAATAAAAAGTAATTTTCTTGTAATAGCAATACCGTACAAACTGCATGAGCCTTTAAGCAGTAGTTGTTATACATACAACTCACAGAAAATGAATGGGAAACACTTTTTTAGGTTTATTCTCAACCCCACACAAACCGTTTTAACCTTTGAAAAATAAAAGACTCACTGCAGGTTGAATTTTAAAACATTTAGAAACTGCAAAACATTCCAATAACATTGAAATATAGGGTTTTTCCTCCAAAAAATGTTCCAAGACACATATTAAGCAGCATTTTTAATTCTCTATCCGTCATCTCAGAGAATAATTGATTTCTTTTATATGTATACAGAAAAAATGGTTATTAAATCGTATAACTATTTGTGCAGCTCCTTGATATAAGATTTAATTCATTTATTTATAAAAATGTTTAAACTAAAAGCTTAGTTTTTACCGTGTAAATGGTTATAAAGAAGTGGAATGTAGTCCATCAGCCATCAACTATGGGCATATTTTTATTTGGAAATAAATAACCATTCTTCAATACATTTTTTATAATATTAAAAAAATGATTGGAAATCAATATCTTTTCTATGTATGAATTAACGCAAATTTTCAAGGAAGTCAGCCAAGAAGAAATGTTTATCAATTAACAAGGAAAATCAACAGCAAACAACTTGAAAATGGATGACTACTTAGAAAATATATTAATCTTAAATCAAACTATTTTATCAATCATATAAAAACAATTCTTTTTTGTGCTCTTCTTATGTTGTCAGTCTGTAGATTACTAAAAAATGTTTTTAAGGGAAATAGATTGTTAGATATCAATTGAAAATTTTAAAAGAGGAAAATAAGCATTTTATTTCCTTCCTTACAGGTAGCAGCTAAAAAGCAGGATGATAATTGCAGAAATTAAATATTAACAAAATGCAGAGTATTAAAGTTGGTAAAAGAAATAGCTTCAACTTCTGACCCAAAGATTTTTTCCTCAGCTCTGAGGTCATGCAATAGTTACCAAAAAATTAATAATTTTATTTTGTTGACAATAATATAATTTTCCAACCAATTGAGGGGCTTGTGCTTTCCTTTACTTGCAAAGAATATTATCAAGATTTAGAGTTATCAACTTCAATAGTCTCCATTGTCCAAATTTGAATTATTAAAAAAATATGAGTTCAATTCCATAGTCTTTAAAAACTATTTCATTGTTAAAGAACTATTTTCTATTTAATTTTTAGACATGCACATTTTCAAAGACATATCAAGATTCTGCTGTGGAAATAAACCATGCTGAAAACAACATAACAAAGGTCTGAAAACAATTCCTTTAGCTCAATAATCAACAGGGAAGGAGTGACTGCTTTCAGCACAGAGAACTTATGTAACAGTCTTAACAAATGGTTTGTTGAACACTGATAAATCATAGAACTAATCAAACTCCAAACAAAGTAGAATTCAGTTTAAAAAACTGAATTATGTTGTACAAAAAAGAAAAACTAGTGATTTGTAGCTACTTTGAAATAGAATATCAGTAAACTAATATTGAATGAGTTGTTTTTCTTTCATTTTCTAATGAAATATTGTTAAAATCTTGACCAAATAAAAATATGTATATCAATAAATAAAACTTTATACAAGGATTGCAATATTGAGACTAAGGAATAAGTGACATCAGACTGAAATTTAAGTCTTAAAATGAATAAATTCTTTGCAAAAGTTAAAGAGGAAAATTCAAGACCATTTCAAAATATGATTTTCTTTGTTAACTATGTGTTCAAGGATGAAAAAGTCCTGATAATTGATAAAATGGAACATTTCTAGGCCTTCCATATCCTGTGGTATTCTATTTCATTAGACTGGGAGAACAGATGAGAAACAACAATGAAATTTAGCAAAATAATAAAGAGAAGGAATGCCTTTACCATAAGATAAAAAAGAAAATAAGCAACAATACCTAGAGTAATATCCCATATATCTGCTACAAAACAAGGCCAATATACTTAAGTGTGTGCAATAATTGAAATGGGACAGGATGGACATTAAAAAGGTTAGTTAATTACTGCCTTGTCTCTCCATTGCAGCATTTCCTGAGTCTAGGTGGACCTTATATATTATTTTACTTGAGAGCATTTATTAACCAGAGAGAGTTATGCATGTGTGTCAACCTAAAAATAAATCAAAAGTATACTAGGTAAGAAATAAATGCAAAAGACAGATAACTAATATAGTTAAGATCAGTCTTATCTTATTTAATTTAAAATATCTGTGAAACCTTGGATAAGGAAATTAAATCATAGAAATGAAAATTCTTAATGAGACACAAATTCTTGAACAGGTTATTTTTGCATTCTACATTCTTTAAAGACATGTTTAAAAAATCAAGATATTAAGTCATAGTTTTGAGAAAAGGGTCCTAAAAGTTGTATATAAAAAATCAACAAAACTGATTGTGAAACTAGGTATGTCAAAAATGTCAACCCTGCATATGTTTACAAATAAAGGAAAGTTTGGCGAAACAGGACATGAACTGTGTAAATAATGAAACTAAACTATTAAACTATGTGGCCACGGCTACTTCCATGTTTGTTGCTGTTTTCTTTTAACAGAAATTGATATTCTGAACATTAATTTTTATAGAGGTGAAGCACAAAATAAAAAACAATGAGGAAAATAATGAGAAATGCTATTGCAGGTCACTTGTGCTGAAGCTACGATCATACTTTTGTTTTTTACTTTATCCTTGAAATCTAGTCAATAAAAACTTGTCATTAGTACTGTACTCGCATATTGTTATTATCCCCCTGATTAGACTATGTAACAAAAATACAAGAAAAGTTGTCTGTGCCAAATTGAGGATCTTTTTGGGTTTCATAGCTCTTGTCCAAAGTTATAGATAAATACTAGAATTTTCCCCCAAAAAAATATGCAAGTGCAGTATCAAGTCGATCAATGAAAAGTATGTTTTGTAATACAATACAATCCATGTACGAAATACAGACATTTGAATATGCAAAAAAAATTGTGTGAACAGAGTAAGCGTTTTGTATAACTGTAAATGGGAATTTCTAGACAAAGAGCAGGGTATGATGGGTTGGACAAACATTAAGATTGTTCAATACATAACACACATGTGGATCAACTCCAGAATACTGTTCATTGTCATTTATGTTGGTGCATGAGACAACATATAATTTTAAAAATTATGATTTTTATTTTCTGATATCAAACCGTTTAATATCTTTGATTTCATTTCATACAATTATCTTCATAAGAACCTATAGTATGGAAACTAAAACCCACACAGTTAAAGAATAAAACAGAGAAAAACACACAACCTATATCTTCATAAATTCAAAATCTAAGAGATTTCCCATGCATGCACAAATATTTGCATCATACATCATTCAAAAGTATTATTATATTCCTATAAAACGCTGATCAAATCAACATCAGCAGTGTTTGCTTTGACGTTGCTAGTAAGAATATTACAAAGGTGATTGCATGCTATTGCTAAGACAAGGATATATATACCTTATCTCTTTTGCAGTTTAACTTATGCAGACAATTTCTTTAAAGTATAAAATTCACCTCAAATAAATTATTTCCTATCAAAAGATGACATTACAAATAAATGTATGAAAATAGGAAAAAGTTAAGAATCCATCTATTCAGAGCAATATTTGTCTTAAATATTTAAAAAAAATTGAATTCTTTTAGAGTAATTAAAATATGAGGATGAGAAACAAAAAGAGTGAATCATCATTTTGGGGCACTGAAACTGGTTTTTAAATTCTCAAATAAAACCATTTATCATGTTGAATGACTAAGTAAAGCACATAAACCTAAGAGACCAATAACCAATGAACAGAAAATTTGAGAGGGCAACGTCTTTAAGGAAAATACTTCTTTAGATATATAGTACAAAAACTATAAATAAATCATAACACAAAATGTGTACAAACTTCCCAATAATTATGTATTATCTAATAAGAGCTACTCTACAGTAGACTACTGACTGCTTCTTAAGACTAAAAGTAGTCCCTTTACAAAGACAATTATTATGTACAAAATACACAAATATAAACATCAATCCTAAAAAATGAATTGATTTTACTTTGATATAATTTTTTTTAAAGGGTAGACCTTGGACCAATCAGATAATACCTAATCTTCCCAAGAATTACATATTGTCTTACATATAGATACAGTTGATCTTTTTAATTAAATTTTTAAAATCTTAATAGATGATAAAATGTTAATCACATATGGATCCAGAATGACAAAAATAACAATATTAAACTAACCTTAATATTTTCATCTCTCTTAATATTTATTAAATCCTGGGGTGTACCTTAATGCTTTCATCTAAAAAAAGCATTAAAATCTTAGAATCAAAGAAAAGGAGGGTCACTGAAACTGTACCAATTTAATTCTTATGAAAATTGGAACACCATTAACATATTTCTATGCAGCATGAGAAAACAGGATTGAAATAAGATAAAAACCAAATCCCATGAAACTCAATTATTTAGAAAATATGTAACCCTAACCTAACTTTACAATATGATGATTGTTGCATAGATTGTTCAATTGTACAGACATACAAATTGACAGGTCAAAAAATTAGGGAGGGGATCAAATCATTTAACAAAATTTTCCAGGGCATATATTTTTTCTTTTATAGGCGTGTCCTTGTCATAGAAATTGGAAAACAGTTGTTTATTTCATAATAAAATTTCTCATGGTAAACTTTAAGATCAGGGAATAAGTCTTATACTTATAGCAACAAAAGAATTCTTGGTTCATCTGTTGGTAATTCAATGATGTTAATAATATTTTGGCATGTCCATCTGTGTTCTTGAAGTTCTTAAAAATCAGTGTAAGCAACAGGTGGGAACATTTTTACTAATGAAATCTTAAAACAAACAAACACAAATAATAATGGAGGGTGCCCCAACTCCAAACTGGCTGAACTTAAAATCTGCTAAACAGGTTGGCAGAAAGTGGATGATTCGGCGGTGGAGGGGGGGGGTCAGTAAGAATGTCAAATTTAATCAACATTATAGAAAGATTATTAAGTAAAATATGCGTAAGATGGGGTGGCATCAGCCAGTGTGACGCAAAACATTTTCTGCCACCCTGCTGCTAAATATAGGTTAATTTTATTTTACAAGACTGTTTACCGCCTGCTTTTGAACTCCACTACAAATATGTGCTCAGCAGCATATTTTTGAAACCTCAATTCTGATCACATGAAAAAAATATGTTAAAATAAAGTAGTCTAAAGTTATGATCCTAAAGATGCCTCAGGTAAAAAAGGAGCTACTTCTTTTGAGATATTGCCTGAAGATGATTATGAGGTGTCCTATCACAAATATTGTTTTTGCTTGATCCTTTCATTCCACATTTTACATGATGAATATTTAACATTATGATACAAATTTAAGATCATTATTTGATAAAATAAGCATTTTTGTTAAACAGCAGTTAGTCTGAAATGCTGTTGTTCACCAAAAACCTTGCGCATATTATATATACCCCCTCTTTATTGTTTCTCTAAATCCTGAAACCTCAATTCCCAGGAAATTAAAATTAATTTCCCGGGAAATATGGGTTTTCAAAGAAAACGCTAACATGTCAGACAAGTTTATAGCTAAAAAAGAAGATTTTACAGATAATACAATAAACAGTTGTCTCTCGTTATTATCACATCTGTTAAAGTCACGATCTGGACAATATCACAATTTTTATGTTCACCATTACCAGGTTTGTTTTTTCCTATAAAACAAATCCCCTTTTAATCATGCTAGCATGACTGAAAATATCAATAAAACCGTCTTAAAATGTTTTGTGTTGGAAAAAGGGTTTAAGTTAAGAATCAGAGAGTGTGCCCCTACATATGTCTACCAGGGATCAAAACGCTTGCCTAGACATCTAATTATCGCAATGAGTAGATGATATAGCTAGTACTTATGTAATTTATCTCACAGACAAGTACATGCTTGACCAACCACATCTACTAGACACTTCCGCCATCTGTTGACGAGAGCATCTCAGACCGTTTGTCACACTATTTAATCTGCAGGCAGACACATGCATACTTGACCAACCCCATCCACTTGACTATCACTTCATTTTTGCCACCTAGACGAGCTATCTATCTCAGGGTTTGTCATTTATCTCCTCTGTCCTCACACAAACAATGCACTGACCAATGGGGCGGTGCTTTCTGTCATGCTGTTGCATGAGGTTAACTGATTACGAGCTTTGTCGATGGGAGCCCCCCCCCCGGCACAGCTTAGCTGTTGCCTTTTTGTTTATTAATGCAGGTGATATACAACAATTCAATCAATCAACATGTCTTGTGCTAGAACCAAACTAACCTTCAAAGGCAAGACTAAGTTCAAGGTACAAAGATCTACTGTTAAGATCAAAGTCTTGTTTAATGTACACTTAATTGTCATGAATGGGCTACATTAAACTGTTGTTAAACCCAGTGAGTTTATTTACCTGGTAAATTTTCGTATTAAAGCAGTTCACCCTGGATGGAAAGCAGCAAATTGATAAGGCGAACAAGAGAGGTAACAAGGGCGATGACCACCAAAATAATGCAATTGCTGCCCCTTGAGGTCATCTTTTATTATCATGATCCTTTAAATAGCATGATTTCTCCAATGAAAATGGTACATGATAATAACTAGAGACTCCTGTACAATGAAATAACTCTGAGTAGTCATACTCGCAAGGTATTCTAGCTTCCCTTAACTATTCACAATGACTTTTTTTGTCTTTTCACTCTGTTAAATGAATTTCATTGAGTTTTGTTATGTTTTTCATTAATCTCATCTTATGATAAATTCATGGGATTCTAAGTTAATTAGGAAGGGGAAAAAGGCAGGGATTCACTACTTACATATACTTGCCTACTAGAAAACTATTTTTCATAAACATTACTAAATCTTTGCTACAGAGATATTCATGAGAGTGCCTAAATGTAAAAAAATATTTTTTTTTAATTGCAACATGTTGAACCTTTGGATGTGGATCGCCACGAATGTAACTAAAATAAGTTATCTAAATGACTCTTTGATTAGTAAAAATCAAGTGAGAACTGATGGGTAATTTTTTGAATAGGGGCATTCCAGTTTCAGTCTGTTCAACAGAACTTGGATATAATTGGCTTGTTATTTGGGAAATTCATACAGTCTCAAAGAGCATCCTTGATTTTGTTCAGTGTTGAGGCACCCCCTTTTCAGTACTGTAAAAGTCATAATGATCTGTGACATGTGAACTTCACTAATGCTAGAAAAGAAGAGCAAAATTAAAAAAAACATAAATATCAATTTTTTTGTTTATTAAATCTCTATATAGCTACACTACCTTCCACTAAAGAGGCAAAGGAAATAATGACAACAAAGTTGAATGAAGTATTAAGAAAATAATATTTCACAAAGTAAGAATTGAAATCTAACCATAGGCACAAAATCACTTCAATGAATAATTGGTAGATGCAATCTGTAGATTGTTTAGCTTCTTTTTTTATTTATTTTTAAATTATAAACTTGTTTCTTAAACTTGAATAACAAATAAATCCAATCAATATTCATATACAAATGAGGAAACAATGAATAAATAAAAAATTATTTCAAAAAATAACCAGCACATTTTGAGGCCCTCTGAAGTTGACATATTATGCAATACACGAGTGAAAAAGGAAATCTTCAATGAAGTAGAAAATACATTTAACAAAAAAACTAAAGCTTTCAGAATGAGAACATCCCACATTCTTCCTAATCAGACGTCATTAGAATTCAATCTGGTAATGAAAGTCTTCTGCTAGGAAAAAAAGGTGTTTAATCATAAACAAATAATCAACTTCTTGTGCAATGAGTGAAATAAAACTATCACAGGGGGAATGAATTATCAAATTAAGAATTTCAGTGTGGAAAAAAATCTAAAGGATGTAAAAAAAAAAAATGGCAAGTAAAAGTAAAAAGGTAACAGTAACACAGAGAATCTTGTGAAGGCACCTGGAAATCAACATTGCTTACAAAAAAAATCTTGTATGAATATGATATATAATCTTTTGAAAAGAATGAAAAATCATCAACTAAATCATATTATGAAATGAACTGATTGCTTAAGTCTCAATGTTTCCAATAACAAGGTGGAATAGGACAGAATAATAAATTAAATGATGAAAGCTTAAGTTTTTCTATCTAGGAATAAATATCAATTCATATAAATACTATGCAATTTACTTACTGGAACCAAATCAAAAATATTTTGCTAGTAGAGTCTCTATATATAAACCACATAATGCCATAAGGATTTTGGATTTTTTAAATGTAGGCAGGCATTTATGTGCCACAATAAGACATAGTATACCTAAGCAGCACATATTTTGCATTTAGCCTGTGTATCATTCCAGTATCACAGAAGCTAAAAAAGGATTGTTGAATCTTGTGTGTAGACAAAAGAAAAATTTGCAAAAAATATAACATTCAAATTTTAGATCGCCATCTCTGTGATGATTTTGTCAATTCAATTGATAGTGTTCAATACAAAAAGACACCAACCCCAAGTTCAAATAAATTTTATATACAAGTTTGGTCCTTGGGGATCATTACTTACATCCATATTGACTTTAAACTATATCCTTAAATATCAACATTGAAGATGTTGTGGGATCAAAGGTAGCACAGGCCAAAAACTATCTAAGTAATTGAACCATTATAAAACATTAAGGACTTAATCATAAATATGACATACCTATGCCTTGACCAGCATACATCTTTCCATCTTCACATGCACCAGCTCTCCTTGCCTCATCTGGATGGCTGAACTGTACAAATGCATAGCCCTTATGCATGGAAATACCAGTGACCATACCGTAGTTGCCGAATATGTTCTCCAAATTTTCCTTTGACAGAGCAATGGTGTTCAAATTTCCCACAAATAGCCGGGAATCTTTAGCAGCTGGATCATTGGAGTTAGTGCTACTACTGAGAAGTGGACCTGGGTGAGGTGGACCCATGGGTGGAGGTATTGGAGGCATCCCCATTCCGGGCATTGGGCCCATAGGTCCAATTCCAGGTGGACCCATAGGTCTTGGAGGTCTCATGAGCCCCATACCTGGTGGGCCCATTCCCGGAAGTGGCATTGGTGGTCTTGGATGACGACGCATTTTTCTGAAGAAATTTATAAAAAAAATGTTATTACTTTTTTAAAGAGTTGGAAGATCTTTGTATCATAAAGTAAATTGTTGACACAGAATTTCAGACAGACAATATGGAAGCAAGGAACTTATAAGCAGCCAACTAGGACTAGGACAAGACCCAGAATTTTTTTTTACTGGATCCTGGGAACGGTGTTCCAGACTAATTTTGAGGTTGATTAAAAAATTAGACTAATTTCAATATGCTGCACTTTTTGTCGCAAAATGTAAACAAATGATGAATTATTGTTTTTGTTTGATGTTTTTGTTTGTTAAGTCTTGTTCATGTACTTTAGTGCAACAAGAGAAGAATGATTCTGATAATTAACCAGTATAGAAGATCTTATTTAACAATATAAGTGATAATTTTTGGGCAATATGCCAACATTTTGGGTACTGGGTCCGCGAAAAATGAGGCTAATTT
>JAUUEB010014117.1:3334-17072 GCA_032362205.1 Clione limacina
CCCCCCCCCCCCCCTGGAACTTTCATCAGTTATTCAATAATGTTGTAACTGAAACATGTGTTGTTTCTAAAAAAATGTGTAACTCCTTGAAAGATCTCCCTCTGGTAAAATATTTAGGAAGGCTGGCAGTCCCCTGGATAAAGGGTTTGAGATGCAAAAACCACTATATCCAATTTTTTCCCCGGTAGCTGTTTATGCATAAAAACTAGATGCTTTAAATCTCAATTTGAAACGAACAAATCCAATTGTAAAGATATCAAAACTTCTCTTTTTCATCCCCAAAAATAGGAGTATTGGGTTTTAGTGAAATGATTTATAATTTATAGCGTACTTTGCAACCAAACCCTTCATATGAAGATACAGTATTGAGGATTTTCCTAGGCCTTATATTGTTTGTCTTGGCTGGTTCCACCTTAGTGAGATTTGAATATCTGAACAAAATATGATCTGATGTAATCTCATTGAGATTTTTAAAGTTTTTTCAAGTCTCCATAATTTGAGACTTTAAATAAGCTATTTTGTTCACAGATGCCTCCAACAGGAATTTTAAGATTGCTTCCTTGAGGTGTCAACCAAAATCTTTGTGGACACCTACCCCTGGCCACTCATCAGCCTCAGTATCAGTTGGTTTTGCTTGCCAGTTTTGCCCTAAGTACTACCTATCGAAGCAAGATTTAGAGGGTCATGTTAATACGCAACACTTGAAATTGAAACCATACCGCTGCCACTCCTGTCCAAAAGCTTTTGCATATTTGAAAAAATTAAGACATCATATTCGCTTGTGTCATCTTTATTCTACATCAAACTGATGTGTCCAATCATCAACACAAGTTATTGTTTGCTTCCAGGATGTGGTGCTTACTCAAACGAGGAGAATATGACTCTTTCATTCAAGGGATTTCAACTTACTGGTTCAAGTGTAAGTGCAGTAAGGTCTTCCTTCAATTGTGAATATTGTGGCAAGTTTTTCAGCCAAAAGAAAGATTATGAAGGTCATAAATTCACACGACACTTATTTACGAAACCCTTCAAATGTGATGACTGTGGCAAGGGTTTCGCTTATAAGAGAAGTTTGCAACATCATATGAAGCAAGAACTACATAGATTTGACAATTGATACTTGTGTTATTAAAATCTTATTGTCGTTCTTTTAGATATAGAGACTATAGCAGTTTAAAGAGGCTCTCAATAAGGGTCATTTCATTGCATTTTGCTGACAAGTATTTCTGATATAAATGAAACATACAATCTCTTGTTTCATTTAACCGACTTGTGGTTTTTGTATAAATGTATTGATTTTAATTCAGAATTTGACTTTTTTTTAAAAGTGGAATGAGGAAGTCATCAATGTTTGATAGTACACATAAGCAGATGCTCATCTATTTGTTTTTGTCAAACCTCAATTAATATGTTCAGAAGTTATATCTCACTTGCTTGTTCGCTCACCTTGATTTATTTACTAAGACATGGCACACTTTACAACTTGACATTAATTTTTGATTGATTGCTACTTGCTACCCACTGCGCGACATATAAACATAAGTCTTTGTTGACAGACAATTTTGACTACCTTTTCACAAGTTTATTCCTGATAGCACTTCATGACTTTATATTATATGCTGTGAATGGCTTTTAAACCAAAAACCTTCTTAAGCATTTTGATATAGTTTTAGTACTAAGCACATGATTGGTGATTATGAATATATATATTAAAATAATTATAACCAGACAAAGGATAATGTTATTAGTATTTTGATTTGCTTAAGTTACTTAAGTTGAAGAAATGCAGTGTATGTGTTCATTTAAGAAGTTTAGCTTTGTACAATATTTGATATTAGGTATCAAAAATTAAAGTGGATATTCATGTTTATGCCCTACATTTTGTTATTTATTGGTAGATACAGAGATGCATTTTTTTTTCTTTCTGGGAACTTGGAATCTTATTTCCTGCAAGATTTGGTATGTTAAAGAGTGTCAACTCAAAAACTTTCTGCAAGATTTGGCATGTGAAAGAATTCAACTCAAAATGTTTTGGGAACAACTTTTTCCACCTCTGGGTAGATACCCCCTCCCTCCTTTAACATGACATTGAATTCCAGTGGTTTTATAATTCATCCTGGTTTCTGAGTATCTTGAGAAGATAGCAATCATCTGTCACTTAGTTTTTAAAATAATTTACTAAAGAAGAAATATTGAACTTATATAAGACTCTGAAACATTATGATTGGAATGTTGCTTTATATGAACAGTGATAGCAATATCAGCAATACTTTGTGTAGTTTTTATAATTTTCTTATCTTGAATAAATTGTACATCTGCTCTCCTTGTCTTCCTTTCCATTTTTCCTAGAATTAGAAATGACTACACTGTAACTGTTACACAAATCATTGTTTTTACACTTTGGGGTTCAAAAATAACACAGACTGGAACTAGGTGGTACACTTTCCTTTCTCTGGGCCAGGTCAGCGACATTTGATAAAGACTACACCTACACCAATACATGTCAATCAATGTTTAACTTTGAGGTTGAAAATTACAGTGATGAGGCCTTGGTGTTCTCTTTAGGTTGGCTGTTCTGTTGGTTAATCCTATACAACCGTTTTACTTTTTATGAAGACGGGATACTGGCAGTGTTTTATACCTCTGGAAATTTGAACTTTGTGCTTTGTTCCTTGGAACTATCATTGTCTGTTCTTTGAGGCGGATGACCTAGCTTTAAATTAGGACAAAATTGTAGCCCTATTCCTATTTTAACCTGGGCTGGCTATTAAAACCTGAACTTTGCAAATTTTGAATTGTCAAAAGTTAACAAACAAAAGTCAATTATTATACAAAATCAAGCAGATGTCTGTAGTTTTTAGCACAAATAACTTTAAGCAGGAATTGTTTCCAAAATAAATACAGACCCAATATGCCTGTAGTATTTACTTCAAGGTCATTTTGGCTAATTAAACATTTTCCATACAGTAGGATAAAAAATGTTTTTTCTTTGTGCCTTATCTTCTTGTTTGATTTGTCATTTCATAAACGCATATGATAATTTAAACAGTTGGAAAACAATTATAGCTTTATGATAATCCAGGGTTTCTTCCGAAATAAAATATGAATAATTTTTTTTATGACCTATGCACATATTCATTTTGATAATCATGCAGGAAAACTTCATTGGGAACCATCACAGTTTCTTTGGGAACACAGCCAGATTGGTCAAGGAAACCCCAACATCAGAAGATATACTGTTTTTTGTGAAATCTGTCAAAAAGCATTTGCTAATAGGAGAGTTTTGGCTGGACACATGAATTCCAAACACTTGAACGTGAAACCCTATGTTTGCTCTTTGTGCTCAAAAGGATTTTCTTATAAGACATCTCTTGACTTTCACAAAAAAACTTGTGGCATGTCATAACTATGATACAAACTAATATAAATGTCTCCTGGTTAGTGCAGAATTTAATTTTTGGTAAATATATTTTATCCACTCTTTAGTAAAAATAGTTTTGATAAATAGATATTCTTGATAAGTGTCAAATTCTACAGAGCAAGATTGTCCAGTTTTATATAAACGATCTTTTTCGGATCTTGTTGAATTTGGTGTAGTTCTAAAGTTGTCGGGAAATTTTCCAATTTTCTGGGGTATAGAAATAGGTAATACAAATTTGCTGATATTACGCTCTTTAGGGCCAACCCGAATACATTTTTCTGACATGTTAAAAGAGAGTAAATGATTAACTCTATTCAATAATTAAGAAAATATCTTGTTTACTTATTTTGACAGATCTTATGAGCTACTACAAAACAGAAAGTATGCAATGGACTATTCAGGTCAATAACACATCAGCGAAATCTCGCATGGTTTGTGATTTTTGTGGAAAGAAATTTCAGCGTCGCCGTGACATGGAAGGGCATAGGAATTCTGTACACTTAAAACTAAAACCTTATATGTGCGATGTTTGTGGCAAAGGCTACTCTTACCATCAACATCTACATAATCATAGGAAATTATGCAAGATTTTTGTATCTCAATGGAGAGATGATTTTCCATCTTGTGAGAATAAAAATTTTCTTTGATAAAATGGAAAAGAAGCTGGATTTTTTGTGTATAGTTAGAATGAATTACAAAGTGGTAAAAAAGTTATCACATAAGAATTTTTACATTACATGGAGAAGTTCCCATGTTAAAATATCAACCCCAATGAAATCCCTTACACTTAAAAAAAAGGGTTGTAATAGAGTATTTCTTTTTGCTATCACCAATCAAGCTATTTGGGTTGCAATTTGCTTGTTCCATCTTTGTCTGTGTAGACTTGAGTGTGTCAGATGTTGATTGAAATGTGACATTTTTCTGTTTTTACTTTTTTGTCCTTTTACAAAATTTAATGTTGTCTTGTCAGGTGTAGCTGTTGAAAAGCACTTATGAACTATCCCTTATTTGTCTCTGATAAAACACCATTTCAAATTTTGCGATTCTTCATTAAACCAAAAACAGAAGGTACCTAGTACCTTGAAATAAATTTGTTCTATCTTCTAGCTCCTTCCTGCTTATTTCATTCACACTGTATCCTGGATTCTGGATCAAAGAGTCAGTAAGATATACATGAGCAAACATAGCCATCTTTCAAGGTCTATCACAGTACCACACTGCTGCTCACTGCTCGCTAGTGCAAGCTTAATTGTCTTTCCCTATTCTGAGGCATTAGCGACACAAACAATGAAGAAGGTCAGTAAAGAGAGACAGATAGCTACTAAATAATAGCAAAATAAAACAAATGAAAATAAGAGGAAAAAGAACTTAATGAAAGTTTTGATTATATTGGGGCCATATCCACAAGAGACAATTCACAAACTAATGTTGTTTTATGGGAAGATTAACATCTATTACATTTATTTAGCTAAATTATTTTTAAACCTAAACTATTTTTAAACATAAAAAAAGATTAGTCCTTAGGATTATGAAAGCCTTGGTTTATAATTTGTTATTTAAATTTAATATAAAAAAGTAAACAGTTTGATACAAAAATTCAGCATGAATTCGTTTTGTATATTTCATAAGGTTAAAAGTCAGTATTTTCTTTATAATTAATACACTCTTTACCTTCTCGATTCTAGGTTTTTAAAATCGGACATGTTAAAAGAGAGTTAATGATTAACTGTATTCTATAATGAAGAAAATATCTTGTTTACTTATTTTGACAGATCTTATGAGCTACTACAAAACAGAAAGTATGCAATGGACTAGTCAGGTCAATAACGCATCTATGAAATCTCGTCTGGTTTGTGATTTTTGTGGAAAGAAATTTCAGTGTCGTCGTGACATGGAAGGGCATAGAAATGCTGTACACTTAAAACTGAAACCTTTATTGTGTCCTGTCTGTGGCAAAGGCTTCTCTTACCAACAACATTTACATAATCATAGAAAATTATGCACCATTTTTGTATCTTCTTGGAGAGATGATTTACCATCTTGTTGACCAAATTATTTTCTCTGATGAGATTGAGAAGTTCAAACTCTATGTGTAATTTGTGGTGTTACAATTGAAAGGGATAACCATGTTTTCATTTATGGAAAACAGTCTAACCCTATCAGTCTGGACACATTGGTTCTCTCAATTATTTCTGGATTTTCCAATCAAGCTAAAATTAATATCAAGATGTAGCAAAAGCAATAGTGAATTTTTGAACACTGATGCTATCATTTATGTTCCTTTACATATTCCTTCCGTTTTCTGATGATTACCTTCAGATTGCCATGTTTTGCCTTGTAAATAAATTTTCATCAGTCATAGTCAGCAGATATTTCTAAAGGAACTTAATAGGATATATATAACTTATTGGTCAAATGAGCGATAGAATAGTACTTAAACTTAAGGGAATACCAGTATTTCAAAGAAAACATCAATCACAACCAAAAACAACAGACACCTTCATGTACTGTACCATCCCGTAATGTCATTTTATTACACACATACATGTCTGTTCCTTTTGTCTAAAGTTCTTTAATTTCTTCATTAACAGAGCTTTTTCTTACGGGGGTAAATAATTTGTATAATATCGAGATTTTGAAATTTTCATGCTAAAACATGTTCTGAAAATAACCCATAAAATAAAATAATAATTTGCAATAGAGGATTCATTTGCTATCAACCCTTTGGATTATTGAATATCTTTGTGGGTTCCAGTTTACTTGTTCCATCCTAGTCTTTTAGACTTAAGTGTGTCAGACATATGTGAAAGCTTTCCTCTCAAACCATTTTATGATATGCAGTGTTGTAATTTTACAATTGAATTGCTTGACTTGTACATGTTAAGTTGAAACTTTATTCATATGACTTTTGTTTTAATGTTTTCTATGTTTTGAAAATTAAATCAACTTTTGAATTCTGACATACTTTTGTCTGTTTGCTTTCTTACATCTTGGATGTCTTCTGAAAAATTACACCAGATCTTAGTTTATGGTTTGGTTAAAAGGATGCTTGCTATTGTCAACCTAAACAGCTTTTTATAGGCTGTAAATTGAAGTTAAATTTCAATTTTTTGTACCTCCTAGAAACCTCCTAAAAGTGTCATGTTTGAAAACTTCGATATATTTTGATTGTCATATTTGATTTTTGAACTTTAAACTTCAAAACTGACAATCTTGAGTTCAGTGACCTACTAGTGAAATCTGGTGAAATGTGTATTTTTAAACAAACAGTTCATTTTTCTATACAAGTCGTAGATTAGTATTTTTGAGGACTGACAGACTCTCAATATGCTTTCTTTCATGTTGCAGAAAGTAAAAGGCGTATGGACGGGGCATATATTCTGAACTTCTCTGAAAAGCTGTTGAAAACCGGCCAAAAATGGAAGGACAGACCACGCAACTTCCAATGCGAATTTTGTGAAAAGGCCTTTGTTGTGCGCCGTGATTGGATAGGTCACATGAATGCAGCACATTTAAATAAACGCCCTTACAAGTGTCAGTTCTGCCAAGCAGATTTTTCCAACTATAAGCCTTGGAAGACTCATTCTAAAATTTGCAGCTGGGAGAGACAACACTACTGAATAGGCATTTATTTTTTTAACATAACCACTTTTAGGCAAATTACATTTTGAGTTGAGCTACAATTGAAGTTTACCCAATCAAATGACCAGTTTATTGAATAAAAAAAAAGTTGATGAAAATATTCAATGACGAGTCTATCAACTCAAGTGAAGAAGGAGAAGAAAAAAAGGATTTGATTATTGACAACCTAAAGTGTCTCACAGTGATTTTCTGGAAATGTAGTGAGCAATTATTTCTGTCTGTTGACAATTGTTCAACTTCATTTGTGACATTTCTGTTTTTAATTATCTTGATAGAAATAGAAATGGAATTTGCCAATGGAAAATTCACAATATTGATACCAATCTGAAATTATTTGGGTTTACAGAATGAAAAGGTTTGATGGGAGCAAAGTCATCATTGTTTCAACATGGTCACTAACTGAAGTTCTTATGAGAAAATCCTGTTAAGAGAGGATATCTTTAGTTAATAGCTATCATCACTGTGTAATTTCTTTGTCAAATATTCAGCATTGCCTATTATTTCCTATTGGTAAGCAGTAAATTGCCTCACAGTGAATTATTTAAAAGTTTAATTAACTAGATATATTGAGGTCCATTTTTTCAAAGTGAATTTACACCAGATAAATATATCAATACGTTGAAGAATACTATTGCTAAATTTGTAATCAAAACTTTGGATTTTAAAGGCAATGGTTAAATTTGTCAAATTTATGGGGTGTGTCAGAAAGAAACCAGAATGTATCACTCATGTTGACACCTTGTTATTCAACATCCAGACAAGGTGTCACTTATTTCAAGTATTATTCTAGGTTGTTTTGTTAGATTCACATTTCAATCACCAGACCTGTCAATCTATGATTAGACCTGTTATGTCATCCCTATCTAACTGCCGTTTCAATTGTCTCACTGTAATTTCAGTGATTTATGGAAATTGTAACCTCATAGAAAGGTCATTTACCCATCAAAATATATTGGAAAAACTCAGGTTTTACAAAGAACCTATAGTATTAGTTGCTTGATAACTTTTTGAATGGGAGAAATATGGCATAAAGCATACACAGTCAAACTCACTTAGTTTTGAAGTATAATTTTGCCCAGCTTAAAAAAATTGAGTTTGAAACTAATTATAACAAGGACATAATTTCAAGACAACAACAATTAGAACAATACCAACAACACAAATAGAATAAATTGAACAGAAAAATGTTCAAGTAAGATGTTGACACTTATTTTGGTGACACAGCGGTTTTAGCGAGTTTGGCTGTTTATCCTGAAGTGTTTTGATACTAACATCCTGAAGGAAGTGATGTCCTCTAGACTCTATTCAGATGAGGCTTAATTATTTTCAAAGGCTGAGTCCATTATATTCGAGAAACTTGATATAAATTTAGTTCTTTTTTGATTGTGTCTTTTGCTTCTAAATCCCAAGAGAATTCTACCTTAGCGAATCCCAACATCTAATTTTAATGATTCTTAATTAGGCCTAGTGTAAAAAGTAAAAAACTGGCATGTCTTACAAGCGCTGTCAGCTTCTTTTTTCAACACAAAGAAGACAAGCACTGACACAGACCATTAACATATACCTGAACTACAACAGAAGCAATGACTACCAATGTGCATTTCATTGGATTAATGTGCACGCCATGACCTTTAATCAAGTCTTAGTAAAGTAGGCATCAATATTACCTTGACAGGGGAATTCAGTGTTGCAACTGTTTCTTGGAAAAGCTGTAAAGAGCTATAATGCTCCTTGTGAAAGCTGTATAGAAAGGGAAGATGGAGTCATTCATCCATTGTCCAAAAAAATCCATTAATTTATTATGTAACAGGTTGTCAAAATATATAGTGCTGCAGGAAATTTAGCAGTATCTGTATATTTCAAAAAATATTGCTATCTGCAATTTTTTTGTCTGTTTAATGGATTCATAAAATGGTCTCTGCCCCTCTGAAGAAAACTTAGTTTTAGTGGTATTTAAATGAATTATACCTATAAAGCCTGCCGCTAATGTTCTTTATTACACTTGTCCCTTCCCAGTCCAGCAAAGGGTGAAGTTAGAGGAGATAAATTCTTTGGACACTCACATGGAGGGCTTTGTCTCAGGCCTCAGTGGCATCTTGGACCAAGAGCATCTCAAGCCAGAGCTGGACATCAAGAAGACCCCACCTAAGTGGGCTGAACGGCCAAGGAAACACTTGTGTAATTTTTGCTCGAAGTCTTTTGTTCTGAAGCGAGATTGGGAGGGACATATTAATGCTGTTCACCTCAAAGCCAAACCGTTTCATTGTCAGATCTGTTCATGGAGTTCTGCTCATAGGGGTGAACTTCAGAAACATGTTAAAAAGTGTGTACATATTTATGGTCACCTTATTCAATCAGAAGCCACCACTTAATGCTTGAAAACAAAAATAAAACTATATGAGAGCACATTTTCTGGCCCATTGGCTGGCTCAATGGACTTTACCATCTACTATTACCATGGCAGAGATATTCAAGTACATTGCTAGTTTTGTGAAGCATGCAAGATGTTTTCCTTTAGTGCTTTACTCCTTGATATTCTTTTTTAGATCTTACACTATCTATTGGTATTGTCATGTATCAATTTTTTAATTGTGTCACAAATGTATTGAGTCCTTGAAAAGTGAAAGACTTCCAGATTGCGTGTACTAGATATTAATTTTTAAAAACAAGGGTGTTTGCTAAGAATGGTGTTCAGGGAAGGCAATTTTTTACAATTCTCAGTGTACAGTTGTTGAACAACAGGAAACAATGTTTAAACTGAAATTCATTGGACTGTTTTTCTTCTTTTTGGTTAAGACTTAAGTTTTTGTTCTTAATTGGTTTGCTGATTGGAACAAAATGAAATGATGATATTGTTCCAACAATAAGCGCAAGCTTGCAACTTGCTAGTTTTAGTGAAAGGAATAAACTCACTTCTATCAGTCCATGAATGAATAGATCTACGTCTTTTTGTCTCATTTTCCAACTGTTTTTGCTATTTCCTGTGTCATTTTGAATTATTTTTGCCTTTGGTGGTATTTTGGGGTTCAATTATTTATTGGACTAAAACTGGACAGATTTTGTGTTTGTTCAACAGAGTTACAGTTGAAAGTTTTGTTGAAAGAAAAATTTCTTTGAACACCCTATGTACTGTAATTATGGACAAGTTATATCATTGGAATTAGGGCTTGCCTCAACTTCTAAATGAAGTGCGTTATATCCTTCATTTCAGTTTGGATGTGCGCTGTTGTTGAACACTTCATTGCTGATTTAAATGATTGTCTTCCCATTAAGGCTAAGGCATTTTGAATGTGAGTTCAGCGCATCTGCAGAAATAAAAATTATCAGATAAACATAAAGACTTTTTTCCTCCTTTTTGACTATTTCCTGTTATCATCACTGTGTGAGTTAAAACTCTTTGACAAATGGCAAGTAACATAAGTGTGCTCTACTTTTCCAGTTTTTCTCAAATCTGTCTATGGGATCCAAGGGGTTGCCTCATTACCTTTCTTTGGCCGGACCAAGGATGAACTGCTGGCAAAAAGCACTTGGATGGGTCAGCATTCTCGTGTAAACAATCGCCCATATTCTATCAAGCGCTTCATTTGTTCCAAGTGCAACCAGTCTTTCAGCTTTTCTGGTAACCTCACGCGGCATCGTAAAGCCTGTGAAGGGAGATTTGACATTACATGTATGTATTGTGAGAAAGTGTTTTATCGTCAAGATGTCTTGAAAATGCACATGAGAAGCAAGCATGGTATCATCAGTTTGTAAATTAGAAAAACATTTTAATTTAAAAAATCTGTATGTGTGTATTTCGCAAGTCTTCATTGTATTTTTGTTCACTCTTTTGCTGCCTTGGTGTAATTACTGACTGAGATTAAATATTTTCTTTACATTTTTAGTAGAGAAGCAACATCAAAGACAACATGAACCTCACTTACTTCCTCATTATAAACTTCTTTCTGTGTTACTCTAGTTTAAACATCTGATGGATATTGATAAGTGGTGATTCAAACATAAATGAACAAATATGATGTTCTGATGAGCAGATAAACATTGTTATCTAAGATCTCAGTAAATTTGACTTGTTTTTTTTAAAGTGAGTTTTTGGGGGGGGATGAGAGGTTTTACTACTAGACACACATTTTTGTAATGCCCCAAAAATTAACCTGACCAATAGTCGAGAAATCAAATGCTCAGAACTCCTAAGAGTGTGTTCTAAACATATATTGGAGTCCCTCCCCCCAAAAAAAAGTCTCAATGGTAAATTGACTCATACAGTGGTCATGCAAGTTAGGACTTTGATTTGTTGATCAAGTGGTCAGTCTTAAGTTGTTTTTTGGGAATTGCAAAATTTTGTCTCAAGGTCCCACAAAGGATCATTAAAGACCAGGACCAGTTGAGTCATAGGGGCGGTGAAGAGCAACCTCTCATTCTCCTCAGCTTATTCACTATTAAAAGAGATGCTAACATTGTTTTGTTTTTAGAGAGACAGTCCTTAATCTGATAGTGATCACCATTGGGTGAAAAGAATAATCAAAGTGTTTTAATTAATCATAAATGTGTAAAACAATTTCTAACGCAAAATAAGTCAATTTATGAAAGTTAAGTTCCTCCAAGCCGATAGCCTATCACAAAATCAAATATGATTTATAATTTCCATTGGCTATTAGTATCAGACATGGTTACGAATTCGGCTTCATCCTTTTTTGGAAGAGAGGCTTCGGCTTTGTGATATTTAAAAAAATCCTTAAATGTTTTTTCATTAAAAAGAGTGTTTTTATTACTCCAAATCCATTCAAAAGTGTTAATAGGTTAACTAGACACTGTTTACAAGGTACACAACACTTTGTTTTACTGAAGTAGGATGATTTAACCTTGTTGGAACACCATTTCTCTACTTTTTTTAAATTTTGATTTATTTTGCCCAGCTCTCCAGGTTTTATAATAGACATTAAGTTGAATATTGAACTCAAGTAAAAAAGAACCTATATATAAATACCAGACCTTTCGGATAGCCCAGTGGTTAAGGCATCTGCCTCTGGAACAGAAGGTTGGTCGATTGAATCCTGGTCCGGTTTTCAATTCCAATTGAAAAAATGTAATTCAAGCAGTGATCTCACTAATAGTCAGGCTTTTTAGGAATTCAGCTTAGACCAGCTGACCTGATATAAATATTCTGCGTCATTGTAGGATGTATGAGTAGTTGAGTAGTGCTTCCTCTGTGTGGCAGCATGTAAAGTTGCCTAAGAAGTGCCGTAGCCGATATAGTATCAATGTGTTGATCAAGACATTAAATACCTAGCAAAAGTTTTAAAAAAAAGCATTTTGTTAGTAGAATGCAAGCAAGTATGGTTTTTGATGTTTACTCTCTGTCAACATCTAATGTTGAAATAATATCTCAACTTTTACCATACAGTTTTATTTATACATTTTCTTTTTAAATATATATTTATTCCAGGAATCTCGATGTTTACGGACAGTCCCTATTTTACAGAACAGTGTTTGTGCAGACAAATGTCACATTATCATAGGAAAACGTTTCAATCTTTCAAGGTGTGTTTCAATGTTGTTTCATTGAATGTTATGGTTATGCACCATTTACTCATATCCCCAATGCTAAAATTAAATTGATTATTAATCAGATATAGCTCAAGAAAATAAGTCAGCTTTTTAAGAAATATTGTGGGAATTGACAAACTTCTAATTAAACAATTTAATCCTTTGAATTTTCATTTGTTAATAGTTCTGACCTTTTGTATTGGAAAATTAAACAAAATCATTTACAAACCCCATCTTTCTGCTTGCATTCATCAGATTGATGGATTTTAAAGCATAGGTTCAACCTCTGATATAACATACTGATGTAGTCAAAAATAGTTAAAATTAAAAGCTGGTAACATATCTAAACCACTGTTCTCTCTCATTGTTGGCTGTCTAACATCCTGTTTTGCATGCTGTTATAATGCAAATAATGGTTAAACCAAAAACTTTAAATAGAAGCTTTCAAAGTCGAAATCTTTTTATATTTACACTTTCTTTATTCTTTGATCTTTATCTATAAACACTTTCAGAATTGTGATTGATGTCTATATATTTTGAGCGTCTTTTTCTTCTGCAGTGATATGAATGTGTTGCTTGTTTCAATGTTAAGGAAATAGATTTATTTTATATTACACAGCGTTTATTGATATAGGAGAAACTACTCTTAAAAAGCAACCAGTAAAAATTGAGAAAAAACAAGATAAAAGCCCATAATATTTTTTGGCATATTATCCGTCATATTCATACACACATGATTATTTAAGTAACTTGTAATTCCGACATTTGTCAATGGTGAGTTCCGTTTTTCTCATAGAAACCCAGATCTGATGCCTGTTCTAGAATCTGACAATACAGTTCTTCTCTATCCTGGAGAAGATGCTGTGGACATAAGTGAACTTCCTACTGACAAGAGCTACAATCTTGTGCTTTTGGATGGCACCTGGGCGCAGGCCAAGGGAATACACTCTCAAAATGCTTGTATTAAAAACATGAAAAAGGTATTGTAGGAATTCGTCTTATAATGGTAATTGTTGTTTCATGTTGGAGAAAAGCCTTAACTTGATATCTAAATATATAATATATAAGTACAGTAAAACCCCCATACAACATGATTTCTGGTGCAAGGTAAAAAGTCGTGTTGTATGGAGT
>JAUUEB010014228.1:0-17067 GCA_032362205.1 Clione limacina
AGTCAATGAGTTTAATTCAGTTGTATGATTTATTTAAACCATTCTTTGTTCTGATTTCTAGCAGAGGGGATAGTAACAACTAAGAAACAAATTTAAACATGACTACATAAAAACCAAAAATATTATCACAATACAATGCCCCTCCTAGAATATTGAATATATTACTTCCACTATGTATAAGAAGTTGAATGTAACATTAAAGGCACCTGCAAATGTATAATAGTATGCTAAGGTCATGGATGTTGAATGGCAAAAGCAGTGTCTGTCTTGTGCTTAAGTTTATCGTGTCTAGTGCCTTTCCACTTATAACTTAAGTGTAAAGATGATGTGGGTTGTAGAAAGATGTAATAGACAAATACACACGTAATTTATTTTTTGCAACCTGTTTATTGTCTCATCTGGTTAATGTCACTGCCCGTTTTATATATCATAATTGGCAGAATCTGAATTAATAATTAATAGATAAACTTCTTTATTGATCCTCACGAAGTAATTTGTTTTAGAAAGTTCTTGCTTATATACATACAAATACGTCACAAGAGCAGCTTCCATTTTGGGGATTGAACCCGCTGCAATTAGACCTTGCTGACCCACTTTGGTATTTCATATTTTGTTTAGTCCTGGTTAATGTCACACCCTTCTTAATATCAAAGTTAGGCCAGATTAGTTAGTAGCGTGGGATGTTAAGTAGTTTATTGTATATTTATCTTAACTGTGGCTATCTGTGTGAGTAAGAAAAGCTGATCTTGTTAGTCTAATAGCTGTACACTTATTGTTTGTTAAACTCTGTGTCTGTGATATTTTTTTTCTTTGAGATTGAACTTCTATAATTTTAACTACAAAGGATTTCAGTGTTATTCTTGAAGATCTAAATGTCAAACTAACCTGCAAAGTTTGTTTTAGAGACGATTGATGGAGATGTGCATGTGTATATTGAGGATTGCTCAATTATGGATGTTTTTGCTTTGTGAGTTGACAGACCTACACATAGACAAAAACACACTTAAAATATGACAATGTTAGTCCTAAAAATAGATTATTGTTGCTATGTAAGTTGACAGATCTACACATAGACAAAAACACATGCATAAACACACTTAAAATGTTAGAATATTAGTCCTAATTAATATATTGTTGTTGCTATCACCATAGTAATATTTTGTGTTATTATGTCTCCAGGTTGGACGGGCACAAATTGTGAAAAAGAGATAGATGAATGCGCCACTGATAGAGGCAACCCTTGTCACAATGGGGGCATCTGTAAGGATCATCTCAGCAGATTCAGTTGTTCTTGTACTGCAGGTAAGTCTTATTTTCCTCATTATTGATTATGGCAGAATACTAATGTGTCAATATTCATCTTACATTTATTTGACTCCCACTACTCACTGTAAAGGCAACTGTTTTCACCTATTTTTATAATGCTTTTGGGCCCAAGCTTTACCTATTTGTGCATAGCTCATAGCCCCCTAATTTCTAAAGTATCTTGGAAACGACCAAACTAAAGAACACCCTTTACAAATAAATTGACCTTAATTTTGGGAACAAACTGGAAAAAATGTTAATTCCATACTGGATCATTTTTAAATCTAATATCACTAAGGGGAGGTTAACTATTACTCTAGCAGTCTAGATAACAAGAGTACCATCTGAAGTTTGATAGTGGTCCCTTCAGGGAAAGAAAGCACCAAAATGTTTCAAGCTCAGGTGTATAAAGCAGTCATTAACTCAGATAAGTCTTCTTGGTTTGCTCTTGACAAAATGTCTTTGACAAAAAAACAATCAAAGAAATAAGCAAACAAGCAAACAAATAGACTGTGTGCGGTTCTCTCTTAGAAAATACCAAAATATCAGGTTTTGCGTAGAGACATTTTTTTGATGCCATACCATTTTGATGTGATACATTTTTAAATATGTTTTTGTTGTTTTTCAGGATTCGAAGGCAGAACATGTGAGACTAACATTGATGAGTGTGAGGAGTCGCCGTGTCGCAATGGTGGCACATGTGTAGACAACATCAACAGCTACATGTGTAACTGCAAACGAGGTGAGAAAAATAGAACTTTATGAGATAAGAATATTTGTCTGTCTTTCTAGTACACCCAACAACAGGAGCTCCTGTTATTTGTTATTTTTTTTAAGGAAGGACAGTTCTTATGTGTTTAAACAGGAGTGTGTAAAGTTTAAATCAATCTCGAATACAATGTTAGATTTCTTGGCTTGCTGTTGACTTTGTCTGGATTGGTTACAGGTGTGTCAAAACAAACACGAATATTTGGCAGGCTTTGATGTTGCAAAGAAAGTAATTAAAGTAATGAACAATAAGTTAACCTTCCTCTTGAAGGGAATTTTAGTGGGATATAGATATTATATATTTTTTGTATTGTAGAAGAAAGCCCACATTATGTTATAGTTTTTAAATAGATAAATTGAAAAGAAATCATACAATCCTGACTATTGATTCAATTCATTTACTCAAAGAGTTTATAGAAGTTCTGTGCGGTGGTTTATTTCTTAACATGTAACATGATATATTTTATATCTAAAGACATGTGATATGTTTTTTAAACCCACAGGGTACAGTGGAATGAACTGTGAGACCAACAAAGACGACTGTCAAGGTATCACATGCTTCAATGGCGGCCGTTGTATCGATGGCCTAGATGCATTCAGCTGTACTTGCCAACAAGGCTACACTGGACGGAACTGTGAGTTCCGTATCAACGAGTGTAACTCAAACCCATGTCGGAATGGAGGTGTTTGTGAGGACCTGGTCAATGGCTATGAGTGTAAATGTCCTCTTGGCACATCTGGTAAGTCAAGATATGGAAACACTTTCTTTATGTCTTTGTAAACTAGTGCTTCTAGTTCATTTTCCCTTGTATCTTGAGATGATTTGGCCTATACTTTGACTGCCTGATGATAGATTCTCTAATTTGTAATAGAATCACAACTTTGATGTTTTATTCACCATTGGCATGTCTCATTATTGCAATTATTTTTTGCATACAAATTGCACTACATAGTAAACTGTGAATACTTATTAATAATATGTCAACTATTTATTTGTTGTAACATTCTCTACATTTCTGACATATTTATCTCCCTTTATGACAGGTCGTAACTGTGAACACAACTATGATGACTGTAGATCCAATCCTTGTCGTAACAAAGCTATCTGTGTTGATGGAATTAATGAGTATACATGCAACTGTCGGCCAGGTTATACAGGTAAGTCTAATCAGGATTCTTATTGCTATGAAATAGAACTATTAGTAGTGTAGGGCTATTTAGAGAATTCAATATGTGACCTGATATGTGTTGTTGGAGACAGTAAAACCTGTATAAATTTACCAAAGGTATTTGATAAGAAGGATTTTGTTGTGCTAAGGAAGATTGCTCATTAATCTTTTAAAACTTGCCACAAGTTCTTCACTTTGATAAAGAGCGTCACAATTGGAAATGATCAAAATCTAAAACCAGTAAAGAAATAATTGCCTTTTGTTATTTCAACAAACTGTTATAAACAGGTACAATAACTATATTACCAACTTTAGATTATAAGAAATGCTTTTGTTCAGTCTAATATCTTATAGAAATTCATTGTCATGCTAAAGAGTATTGAGATGATTTGATTAAAGTATGGTGACTGATTTAACTAAACTTTTAACTAGGAATGTATAAAAAAGAGACTTTGAGGACAATTTTGAGAATTGGGTGCTAACTGTTTAAATTCAAAGCTTTTTCACTCTTGAATACATGAAAAAATACTTTTCTTTACTATAGACCTGATTGTATAAAATATTGCATCCATCTGATCATATTTAAAAATCCTTTCAGGGAAATTTTGTGAAGAGGATATAGATGATTGTAAGTCAAGCCCGTGCCACAATGGTGGCCAGTGTACTGACCTAGAAGATGACTTCCACTGCAAGTGTCCGCTGGGTTATACTGACAAACAATGTATGTCTAATATTGATGAGTGTGAGTCTAACCCTTGTGTTAACGGAGGACGTTGTACTGATGGCTACAACAAGTATGTATACACTTCAATTGTTTGTGCCAATATTATTTGAAAATATTTCCTATTTTTTAAGCAAAGGAATGTAACTGATGATATTTTAATTATTTAACAGTTCTTTCCCTTTTTTTGCTTTTGTATAGAACACAGTAATTTGATGACTCCGGTTGAAAGGTCTAACTCAAATTGATAACTCAAAAGAGCTAATAGGATCTTTGAGGAACTATAAGATTAATAATTCTCTTACTTTAATTTTTATAAAGAATATAAGTGTGCTGAATTACTAGCTACCTCATAATTGTAAAAAGGAAATAGAAAAATGCTAAGTTTCATGTTTCTTTAACTAATTGCTTATGTATATTTCCTTGCAGATTTGAGTGTGAATGTCCTCAGGGATATACCGGCTCCAGATGCCAGAGTCAGATCAACAACTGTGTGTCTAACCCTTGCCAGCATGGAGGATCCTGCCGCAACTACCTCAACAACTATGAATGTCAGTGTAGACCAGGATACACAGGCAATAACTGTCAAACTAACATCAACGAATGTGCCAGTAACCCATGTCTGCATGGGAAGTGTGTAGATCTGATCAGTGACTACCAGTGTCACTGTGAACCAACCTACTCTGGCAAGAACTGTGACATTGAAACAGACCCATGTAGTCCAAACCCATGTCGCAACGCTGCACAATGTGTACTTCAGATCAGTTACCAGAACCTCTACAAATGTGAATGCCCTGTTGGATTTACTGGTCAGTAACTTTGATTGAAGTTTTGGTCTTTGTAATTAATATATATATAGATCCTTGCTTAGTTTGGAAAATCTAAGGATCAAGGTATTATAAGTTTTCATTTTGATTCATAGCAAATACTTAAGTTTTAAGATATAAAGTGATTAGTTATAATTTAAGATTATTGTGGTAAAGTACATAACAGAAAGCGCCCTTGTATGCTTCTTGTGAGGATGAAAATGTACAGATCTGTCTACATTGGTCCTTTCTGGTAGTGATATATTGTGAGGTTTGTTTTGTTGACCATTCCATACACATGTAATTGTGCTATATAAATACCATCCATTCTTATTTTTATCTTAAGATTTTAAATCATCCACATGGAAAAATATTAAATTTCTGAACTTGAATATAAGCAGATAATTAGAATTATATGGGTTTTAAATAATCTGCAAACCACCTTGTATGAGTCCAACGTTGATAAATCAAATCTATGAATTGTCTTATGTTTTGTTCTATTTTTACTTCCCAGACGCTGAGTAAATTTACGTCACATGACAGTTCTTCTTACCCAGCTCTGGTCTCAGATCATGAAGCTGTCTTGACCTTCTTAGCAGCCAGAAAGAGGTTTGTTTTTTTCTTTCACTATTTATTGTATACCAAAGGCTACCTAAAAAACCCTGAAGTCTTTCAAGTACATTTATGTTACATAACAGTAATGCTTACAAAGCTGTCTAGACTTTCTTAGCAGCCAGAAAGAGGTTTGTTTTCTCTCACTAAATATTGTATAGCTAAAAACAAAAACACTAAAACCCCCATATGTTGTTTTAGTAAGGGACCGTTCACATATTACGTAATCAGTTAGGGGGGAGGGGGGTCTGGCCATTTATTACGGATTATGACTTCAAAGCAGGAAAAACCTTCAATATTTTTAAATGGAAAAATAATTGAGTACATAATATGTGAACCGTCCCTAAGTTTACATCTATGACTGTGACAAATTTTCAACATTTTTTAATATAATTTCTTAACAAAATCACCTTACCATTTCTTAGTTAAACATTTTTTCAACATCTGTGAAGCCTACTTACAAGACTGTGTAGAGTGATCAAGGATATAAGGAGACTGTTGCTTAGCAATTTAAACAATGGAATGCAGTCAGCATGGTTTGGTTTCTTCTTCTTCCAATATTTGAATAAACTCTTAAATGAGTATGCTATCCAAGCAACATTTTATTGAATTCTTTAACCCCAGAAGATTAAAATGATTTTGTAAAATGTAGTTCCATAACAAATTATCTCAAGTAGTACTCAAGTAGAGTGTCCACCCAGTAGTTTCCGAGTAGCTTCTGAGTAGTCTCAATTTTTTAACTTTTTGAGATTTATGTTATTCATTTTCAAATATTCATTTAACCTGACAAAATATTGGGAAAAATAGAAATCATATTTTAAAAAAATGCTTGATTTGCAAAACAAATGTTGTGCTGTCTATTCAATTATTTTTTTTTCTTTAAAAAAATAACTTAGAACTCGAAGAGTACTCGAAAATTTGCTCAAGTAGTCTTCAAGTAGATATGTCCTACACTTAGTACCTACTTGAGTGGAGTATTTGGGTCAAAATCTAGCAACTACTCAGGTGGGGTAGAAGTAGATTACAAATTACCTGAATAATACTCAAGTGGATTACTACCCCACTTTCCCACTTTACCCAAACACTGTCTAGTATTATGCTGTTTAGCAAAGACTGTCCTATGATGTTTACGAACTTGACATCTTCAAACCTATTTTCATAATTTATGAGTAAACTTTTGTTTCTACCATTTCCTCAGTTACCAAAGTAGCAAAGTTAACAAGAAGAAATCTCTGTTTTTAAGCCGTAAAGGATCTACCAAATCTGGTCACGCTCCTAACGGTGCTGACAAGAAAAGTGGCATAAAACCTGGTGATGAATGTGAGTAGGGTTTTATTCATTAATATGACTCCAGATTCAAAAAAATACTGTATATTGATGTCAAATTTACTCTACCTCCCCGGGCCTCATTAATGGAGTAAAGTAGAGTGAAGTAAAAATTACTATACTGAAGGATTCCTTGGAATCTGGAGTCATGTTCATTTATAATTCATTTATACTTGTCAATGACTCCAATCTTGTATATGAGAAGAGAATAAGTCAACAATAGGATTTTGGCCTGAGGGCATGGCTTCTTTTCTGATAGAATAGAACTGAAGTCCTCTCCATAGGCAAAAGTAAACTGTTGGATATGGCTTTATAAATTAGCCTATATTGTAGTATACTTGTCTGATGCCATAGCAACATATATAGCGCTTAAATGACCTTTTTGAGTCGATAGTGCTGTAAAACCTTACATAAATAAATAAGTCAACAATAGGATTTTGCAAAATTGTTCAAGAATAACACACATCTTCATGCAATCCGAATCTGAAACAAACAGAAAAACAGTTTTTTTAGTAAAGATATCTCATAGAGAAAACAGTTTTTTAGTAAAGATATCTCATAGAGAAAACATTTTTTTAGTAAAGATATCTCATAGAGAAAACAGTTTTTTAGTAATTATATCTCATAGAGAAAACAATTTTTATTAAAGATATCTCATAGAGAAAACAGTTTTTTTTAGTAAAGATATCTCTTAGAGAAAACAGTTTTTAGTAAAGATATCTCATAGAGAAAACATCAAAGTACAGGAATAATAATAAGAGACGAGAAGGTTTGATATCTTTATCGTCCTATTTCATGTTGAATTTACAACAGGCATGTCAGTTCTCAGTCTTTCATTACTGTTCAAATTGTGCACATTTTTAGCGAGCATACCCTTTTGGGTCATACTTAAGACTTTTAAATATTGGTAATTTATCAACCGTCTTGCCTGGGATTAGGAGATTCATGCTAGGACTGATCAACCTGGTGTCAGTATACTATGATTCTGTAGGAATAACAAGTTGTGCTACACCTTACATCCTTGTTTGGCAGCATGTAAAAATGTATTTAGCACCGTCACTAATATAATCTGCAATGTTAACTTCCTTTACAAATTTAAAAACAATACAGTAGCTTCCGGCTAAGTCAGTGCTATTTCCTGGGATAAAACCGTATCATCCTTGTGTGGTATTAGAACATAACAACAATCAATGCAGAGTCTTGTTGAAGCTGAGCTATAAATATTGTGGCTTAAAAATCATGTCATTGTTTTTAACATCACCCATTAATATGAAAGTTATTAAGATATGACAAAGTCGGCTGGATTAAAGGAGACTGGACAGACTTTCCGCTTTTCTGTTAACCTTCATGAAAAGCATTTCCTGTCTGGTCTCCTTGAATCTTAACCAAAGTTCCTGTTTTGGTTTCTAGTTATCTACAAAGTTTACTGTGCTGATCACACCTACACCAGTGTAAGACTTCCTCTTGGTGCCACTGTCAGAGACATTGTAGCCACGGCACGCGACAAATTGTGTCTAGGTCATGGCCCTTTACTCTGTGAGGTCAAGTCAAGTGGAGGTTGGTTTTACATCTTAATGTTGTGTATGTTTGTACTGTCTTAGTGTGAAAGTTTTAATTTTGACTTGTGATTATGTGTGTTGATTTGTAAAACGCCTAGAGCTTAATTGGATATGTGCTATAAAGATAAACTCCATTATTATTATGTCTTATTGGATGTATCAGCTTTTTTTTCGTTGAATACAGAGTTTTGTTGAATTTGTTGTAAAGCTATCGTAAAAAAATATCAGGTTTTACCTGAAGGATAAACCCACTTACATTGGCTTGAATCAACATATTTCATTGTTTTTTTTGTTTGAGATATAGGTGTTGAATTCAAAATCCAAGTATTTTTGTCTAATTTTTCAAAAAATGTTGATATTTCTGCTGTCTTTTGTATTCTTTTTGCCTTTTAGAAGTCTTTTCGATGGTATTTTGGGATCTCTTTTTTGATGAACTAAAACTGACAAGATTTATTGTTCTTTTAACAGAAACATTTTTACTATTGTTTATTAAGGAAAAATTGGGAATTTACAGTTATTTTGTTGAATGCATATATTTGTTGAACACTGTATCTACTGTTATAGTCTATGTCTTATTATAAAGTCACTAGTCAAACAAGACCTAAGGGAATCCCGCTAAACAGAGATATCTGGAGAACTGCCATTGCATTGCAAACTGTCTGACCCATGCAGCATGGACAAATAGACTTTAAATGATGATGATGTGACTTCAGATTCCTAGGAACCTGGTTACATTAAATCTGAGTCTCCAGTAGAGTAAATTTGAATGTATTTACTCTTATGTTACTTCATCACTGAGGTGCGGCACAGTGGAGTGAATTGTACAACAGGTTACATTATTTATTCAAAGCTGGAATTATGCGACTGTCACTGATTTATACCCCTAGACATGTAAAAATGGAGCCCCCCCCCCCTGGAAATCATCATGATCTCCCTGGATATGTTTATTAAATCTCTTCTTATGTTATTGTTACTACTAAAATATATGTTGTTGCTTGTGCCCCTCTATGGTTGGCTGTCACCCTGTTAATACATGCTTTATGAATGCATGTTTCATATTAACACTACATAATTTACATAAATAAAAGTAAGACAAGAGTCATGCACATTTATATAGATAACACTAATAAGGTTGTTATAGCTTTTAAATTATGTAACAAAAGCTTGTGATTGTTTCAAATCATTTCAGGAAAGGATAAAAAAGCAAACAATATAGAGAAAGAAAACCCAATAGCCACCTGAAAAATGTGAATTATGTATTATATATATAGGATTGGTTCTCTTGAAATAGTTTTGACAGCTTAACTTTAACACACACTTTAATATCCTAAAGCACTGTGCTGTCATTCTATTTTTAAGCATTAGTTTTGTTGAGATTTAAAATAAGGCAATACTGATTTGGATGCCCCGAACATGTACCAGCTCTGGTGGTGAATTTAATGAATACTAAAAAATAGTTTTAGAAATTTTGCTTCATGACTTAATAAAGTGTTAAGGTGCAAGTTTCTTATTTTGTATTTGTAAAATGTTTTTGAAATGTTGGTGGACCCACCTTGAGTTCGGCATATTGAAAGTGTTAGGGGATTCTTTAAATGTGTTTTTTTTACCTTTCAGAACGTATTGTGCTAGATGAAGATAACAGGTGTATCATGCAGTCAGTGACGTGTAATGGTCGCTTGTTTATTGCACCCAGGGAACATTTAGACGCTTTGGTGAGTAAACTGATGTCACTTAAAAAAGATTTACAAATACACAGTAGACCAATCTGTATCAGTAACTGCTACTTTTCAATACTTTTAGAAAAATGAATGCAGAAACTCAAGTGATTCTTAATTTTTATTAAATTCTCCCAAGGTTGAGTGGTTTTGCAACATTGCAGATTCTGTGTGTTTATTGATAACAATGAGCTGAGTGTAAGGCTGAAGTCCTCTCCATAGGCAAAAGTAAACTGTTGGATATGGCTTTATTGTGCCTGTATTGTAGTATACTTGTCTGATGCCATAGTAATATATATATATAGGGCTTAAATTACCTCTTTGAGTCGATAAAAACCTAACACAAAAAATTCGAAAATTAAGGACTTTAATCCAAGATAAGGTAGCTGCACAAAAGAGCCAAAACTGTTTCAGTATTTATCTCAGAGACTTAAAATTGCCTGGCTGAACAGGGACATCAATTTCAAGGTAGTCAGATGCATATTTGGCTTGTGTCCCCAACTAAGGGGTCAAAGGTCATTGTATAATTTTATGTTCAGGATGTTGTCTTTCTTCAAGGCTTCTCAAAACTTGTGTATATTTGTTTTCAGACCCCTCTGCCTGAACAAGAAGGCCCCACTAGTGGCACCATGGCAAGTTTAGAGGTGATGGGCACCAAGGAGTTAGCAGCTATGATGACGCAGCACGACTGGGACCTTTTCTCTGCCATACCTCAGGTGGTTGTTTGTGTCACTTGTTTAGTGGTTTGATCTTCAATAAGTGTGATTTTGCTGTTTTTTCTAAAAATTAAAAAAGTAATATGTGTGTGTCATTTGAGTATGTAAGGAGAAATATTGTAAAGAAAAATTGTCTTCCCAAGAGAGGAAACACTAGGAAACTGGTATATTTCTGTGCCAAGTTTGCCAAATTAACCGTGTTCTTTTGTTCATGTGACTTTTGCAATAAAAACTTTTATAGCAGTTAGCATAGCTAAGGCTTCAAATTCACTATCAAGTAGAGGTCCTGCCTCACGCATAGCATTAAGGTATTCATGCAAAGATTGGTCGCCCTTGGTCAGTATATTATGACTAGGAAGGATGTACAAGTTATTTTTTTTTTACAATCTATGTTTAACCAAAGAGCAGGTTGATCTCAACATCTTGATCAGGTCCAGGGTGGACTGGGATTTTTATTCTTATTTTTTAAATTATTTGGAAATATTTCAAATGTCATTGAAACCAGGAGAAAATCACTTGCTCAATCGCTAGTTAACCAGCTTAAGAACAAAAGCAAAATTGGCGTCACAGTGGGGCTGGTGGCTTAGATAGGTTATTAATAGAGTTCAAAAGACAATTGTTCAAAAGACAACCTCAGACAATATGTGAGTTTTTCGGTTTATTTGAGCAGGGGGCCAATATGGTCACGCTGCATCCTTATTTGTAAAAGAAATCTACAAAACTCCAGTTAAATTATAATGTCGATGCTGTTGAAATTTAAGTTAATTTTTAGACATTGTGATGTAATTAAAACCTTGACTTTTATAACATTTTTTGTCAACAGCAAGAACTGCTGAACAAGGTGTTTGGTAGAGAAGTTTTCCCTCATGGGCTCTGGCCTAATTTAGACCATTTTCTACACAGATTTTCTATGGTGAGTTGGTTAAGGTCATATTACATCACACTTTTTACATTTTCTATTTAGGATATAGTTATCTCAAGTTTTATGGATATTTTTCTATATTCCATGCAAAGAAAACTTTTGAGAATATTGCTACAACCTGTTTAAACTAGATTTTTGTGAAACAATACTTTTTCCTGTTTGTTAAAAGGAAATCTTTGTTGAAGTAAGGTTCGTTGAACACTGTATCTATTTTTCGTTGTCGAGGTTGTCTAGATGTGAACTATGAAAATACATTTTTTTGAAATTTGCAACAAAAGAAACCTTTTGATGGAAAGTGTCACATATGTGATGTCTGTGGTCAAACTTTACATATGTCGAGGATCACGGATATTGGGTTTGAGGCTATTTCTTATTCTATATACATTAAAAAAGTATTTGTTGAAAAAATGAAAAGAATTACTTGAAAAATAACAAAGTTATATAAGTATCAATGGGCTATATTTCAAAAACATTATATTGTTAATTGAGTCTTAATTAGCATTTACCTAATAATTAATGGTCAAAACTGGAAATAGATATGTCAAAAATATGATTTTAACATTACAATAGTATTCATCCTCTGGCAAAGAAAGGAATATGAAAAACCGAGTACAATTGAAATAACATTTTCTAAATTTGACTTCATGCCTTTACAGGCTGTTTTCTAAGAATAAAAATCTGCATCATATGTTAAGTTTTGACCAGAGAAGCACATATAGCGGTCAGTAGTTCAGTATGTTTGTAGATCAGATATAGTAACATTTATCCAATTTTGTTTTCCCTTAGTTACAACACTGGGTAGTGACAGAGATGGTTCTACTTCCTAATGTAGGCAAAAGAGTTCAACTACTGCGCAAGTTGATCAAGTTAGCTCAACAGTAAGTCAACATTTCTATTTTTTTTTGTACATCTTTATACTAGAGGCAAACATGAATATGAAAATTTTCTTCAAAAACCTATATATTTCTATATATGGCGAGCACCTGACTAAGAAAATGACCACTGTACAAGTTAATTTACCATCACATTTTTGGGGAATCCAAAATATGTTCAGAAAACACTCTTAGGAACAAACAAAAAACAAAGGTTGAATAAATTTTGCTAAATAGAGCACAGCCAGCGCCAGCAAAAGTGGATAGCCCAAAAGCTTTTTTTTTCAATGGGTCTGGAAGGGGAGTTTTTTTTAACCCAAAATGGGTCTGAATTTTCACGGTGTATTTTAATGTTTTTTATTTTTTCGTTGTTTTCCTTCAAAAATGGGTCTGAATTTTGGTCAAATGGGTCTTCTGGGTCTGGAAGGAGCTCCCCCAAAATGGCAAAAAAAGCTTTTGGGATCAAATTTGAACTTTGCTGTCATAAGCATTCAATGAATATTGTTTACTTATGGATCAACAAATTTGCTTACAACAAAAAGGGATTCTACAAAATGGAACTTAAAAATATACCAAATTCAGTAGTATTTTTGATGAATTTGGAAGCCTTAGATTTCTGTTTTCTCTGAGCAAATTTTGAAAAATTTGAGACCCGTTTGCAAAATATTCACATCTTTACTTTTCACAATGTATATATCAAAATTGACCATAGTTTAGAATGACCAGGAGTTTGGGAAATTTGTGTTCTAATCTTAAGAGTTCTTATTTGTGGAACAAATTAATTGTTTTACGAAGTAAAGTCTTGTTTGTACAATTTATTTTAGTTTGTTTTAGAATTATGTAGAGAAAGTTGTGTTTATATTATAGACATATTATTTATGATTTCTCAATTCTGTATGTGTTACTCTTTTTGAATTTTTTTAAAATAAAATAAAAAACGACACTTGGTCATCTATTAGGTTAAATTTCCAATTGTTAAGGTTTATTATTCATTTTATTTGTAATTTGTTTGGTGGCTAAACGGTTGTATTCTATGACAATTAAAGTACTGTGACCTTCAATGTTACATTTGTTTTTAGTGTCTTGTTATAATCAAATTGTTCTTGTTATTAAGATAAAGATAGTTTTGGGTTATTTCCTGTCAATCTTGATTGGGAAACCCCCGTTTTATTAACCCCTGGTGTCTGACTACATAATAAGTCTTGAAGATAGTTGTGGATGTTACAGTGTGTCACAGAAATTATCAGACCGCTTTAGATGCTATTCTTGCTTGAGGCAATTTAAAAACCCAATAGATTCTCATCACTGCCCGCACCTGGAATTTGCCGTCGCATGTTTATTATTTTATTTTTTATTGATTTTCACATTTAAAGGGCTAAAATGGTATGTTTCAACCTAGTCTTTGTCAAATTTCCCCTGTAAGACCTGTCCATAGGCAAATTAGTTGTTAACGAGTGCGCAAATTGACTTATTGAGTACTTGACTTGTTTGAGCAGTTTTGAAAGTTTGCCGCTGGGATGGAGACAGAAAAGCCGAGTTTTGGGACCAAAAAAATAAAAGGTGCATGTTTCATTATGTTTTTCAGAAAAAGTGATGAAAATCTATTTTATTTTTTTATCTGGTTTTTAATTTGTATTTCGTTGTGTATGGTTTTATTAATCTGCAAAAGGTCAGGTTTCAAATGCCCCAGGGGACTCCCTCAGATTGTCTGTGACCCTTCTGTCCACCAATCAATATAACTGGGTACCCGCATATAGGCAATGAATGTCTATGTACATTGCTTAGGCAAGGCCCTTAACAGGCAACCCCCTGTATACTTTTGTGGAAGCTGAGAATGTACAAGTTTGTCTCCATTAGCAACTATCGAGTTAATCATGGTTATTTTCTGAGTTTTTTAGTTGTTGAATGAAAAGGCGGAGCCTTTGAGTTCAACAACGAAAAAACTCAGGAATAATCACACATATCCCCCCAGGCTCGATTTTTACAACCATTTAGTGCGATTGTTATTCAAACTGCTTTTTTATTCCAGTAAATAGGTGATTAACGCAACCCATCATATAAGATTTGTCTTTTTGCATGGTTTTATTGAATTATGAATTAAGGAGTCTTGCAATAAACATTTAAATAATATTGTTAATCAATTGTATTCCTAAAATGCTCAAATATTTATTCAAGTAGGTTTAGATTACGACTGAAAAGGAATTAAGGTTCTTATTTTCGCATTAGATTTGAAAACTGTCCTTTTTATTCTCCCTTTCCGGTCCCTACCCTTTGCTCACGAGATCGTTACCACCGCACCAGCGTTACTAGGTCACATCGCTCACTGAACAATTTGCTTATTAAGAAATAATGGATATCTTGCGATGAAGATTTTATGTTGACATTAGGAACGAAGGAAAAATAGATGTTCTATGATTCTGAGTTAATTGTTAATATTTTATAAGGCCGATAAATAGGGTTTGACTACGGGTGATTATTTTAAATAGTCATCAAACAGGAGTCTTTAAAATCACGAAAAAAAAGAAAGAATTAAGAGAGGAGTACACAATTTAGACATCCTATCCCTAAGAAAAATGAATAAGAAAGGAAATGACGTAATTCACAATTTCCTGTAAATATTTGTGTAAAATAAAAAAATAAAATATCTAACTCGGACAGAAAGAAAACAAACAATGAATAAAAGATAATAACTAATAACAAAAACGTCTTCTTCTTCCTATTCATCTTATTTATCGGCTTTAACGCTATTTGCAAAACCAGAGTAAAGTACAACAAGATCGTCTATGCTTATTGGGAGAGATAGACTGAAGGCAGAAATCGATTGATACATCAATCAATTAGTTAGAAAAATAAATTATTGATTAGAACGTTTATCGATAATTATAGGTTGAGCTTTGATCAGTTAATTGAATGTTCTCATAACTTCATTGTTGTAGTAGTTTTCACCAGGAAATGAAGTCAAAATTTTGATGAAACATGTTATCAAAAAAGGGTATTATGAAAAAAATATGGTCCCCAATTAAAAATAATTTATTTGCTACTAATTCTTTAGTCTTGAAAATTTGATCATCTCCCCTACACAATTGCCAATCTATTTTTGGACATACGCTATTATTCTGAATCAATTTTAATAAGGGACTTTATCAATTTAGCAATTTGTCAAGCCGTATGTCTTTTGTGCAAGTTTGTTGTTTCAAAAATAGTCGTTGTAAACCGTAGACGTGTTTTTAATTTTTGTTGTTCGATAGTTTTAAGTGCGATGTGAACTCAACTTGGTCAGTATAAAGCTAATATTGTGATATTGACAGCTTTACTCACATACGAAAACATATAAACTTTGCTGGATCCCTGCTAAAACTGACTTTCAAACTTACTATATTATTTTGACAGTTGAAAACTAATGCCATTAGGCTGGTAGAACAAAGAAAGCCCATCCATATATTAGAAACACGACCAGGAGTAGGCATTTAAGTCAAGAAAACAAACTTCTTTACCGTATGACTGGCTTATCGCAGTTTGACTGAACCGCATATAGCAGACGTAATGACTCTTCATATGCAAATTGAAGCCTGGACTTTGTCAATGGGACTGAGGTGCTATCTAGTTCTATAAAAATGACCGTCATATTTCAATGGTTCTTGTCCAATCTTACAACTTATCTCCACCCTGCATATTGGCATCAAAACAAAACAAGAGTGACAAGGCAAGGACTGGATTGTATGAACCAGATGACACAACAATCTGAGTGATTGTCTCTTCAACTTTCTTCATTTGACCACAAGGCAGTGATCAACAGACACAACAAGTGATTTAATTGGCTGACCTCATCGTAATGATTTTCTGAACTGGGGTCAACCTAAGTTAGTTCTAACGAGCCTGCACTAACGAGTGGTGACAAGCAGGGCCAACTTGTTAGTATATATTTCTTTCCATTTATTTGTCATTGAAACTGGTTAAAAAACCCTAAATGATAATTATAGCTTTATTTGAGTCAGTTTTAGTCGCTTGTTCCACTCTTGTTAGCTGCACTTGTCTACTAGCTTTTATTGGACTGTTGTAAGTGTAAGATATAGAACTATCCCGTTTGAATCTAGACGTCTTTGGCAATATTTTTGTTTGAAAGTTATATTAATGCCAGTCCAGTCCTTATAATATAATATCTTCATTTTTTCTATTTGTGTATGCTTGATTGTACCTACCTAACAAGTTAAAATATGCATCTTAGAGAATGGAGAAAATAATTTAGGGAAATCATGATATTTTTTACTCTGTCTGTCTGTGTCTGTCTGTGTCAATTTATCTTTAACTGTCTGTATGTCTGCATTTGTTTCTGTCTGTCTGTATATATCTGGCCAACGTGTCTCTGTGTTAATCCAATAACAGCCGTTTTACACCAATGATGTTTGTGTTTTACGCACCTGGACATGGTCAATTAAATAAAATAAAATTGACTACTTCCACCATACATACACTTTTTCCTAAATGTCTGATGGTTATACATATCACGACACAACTCCCCAAAAATTGTTTGTGTACTTTAAAGTGACAAATGCAGTTGTTAGCGTGCGTGATGTGC
>JAUUEB010014339.1:0-17067 GCA_032362205.1 Clione limacina
ATCAGAGCAGGGGTTACAATATAGGAATGAGGGAATGGTATATATAAGACTTGACGACTAGATGGCTACATCAATAGAGCTCTATGATAAGGCAAGATATCTGTTAATGGGAAGTAAATGACATGATATAATATACTTTGAACAACTTAATGGATTTTTTTTCTTGAGACATTTTGGGCGTAACAGCTGTTAAAATTGAACTTCTTGTATTGTTCAAAGCTTCTTTAGACACAAATAATTTTTTTTGTTTAGACTTTGATTTTTATGATATTTAATTTCAGTAATTAGCTGTAAGTAGAAAATATGAAATGAAGTAAAGTTACTCATAGTCATTTGTAACTTTTTCTGTAGTCTTAAATTTCATTCAATTATTTTGTTTTTATTTTATATTTTGAAAATCTTATGATTAAAGTGGGTCAGGTCAATCTTTTCCTGTTTTGACAGGATTAAAATTCCCTTACAAAAAAGCATGGAAAGATGGTCTTTAAGTTATTCAAGCAAACAGAAAACCCTCAAAGCTGGGCTGTGCTTGGCAGCATATCAAATTTGAGCAATTTTGTTTTAAAATCTTTGTAAAAACAAAGGCTTAAATCATTATAAAGATTTAAGACTATTTTATTTTAAAATCCTAAGTTGCTCGTTCTTTATTATAATTTATATTCATTAATTATCACACATCATCACCAAAATGTATAAATTTTGGGAAATGAACAATGAGACAGTAACTATTTACATATCAGTATTAGAACAATGATGTATGCACAAAAATAGAATGAAACAAATCAAATATAACAGGAGAGAAAGGCATATTTCATTGCACAACCCAGTATGTGTACCAAAAGGCGATTAAAAATCAATCAAATTGAAAGCATCAAATTCAACAAACATATTTTCATAAGTTTCTGGCTTATATTAAATTGCTATACATATTCATAGACTAGGCTTCATATAAATTATGAACATTGATGAACATCATACATACACTTGCACAGACATTCAGATCCATTAAATTGGCTATATAACATTTTCCCTTTTCATTTTGTGTTTGAAGGCATGTTAAGCCTGTAAAATCATATACATACATTTAAGGTGGCTCACTTTTGGTGAAAGCATTTAATCAGTTGAGCAGCCACCTTAAATGTATGTATAGGATTTCACACTCTAAACATTGCCTTCAGACACAAAATAACATAATGACAGAATCATATTTTATTATATTATTTGGACACCACCCACAAATCGTCTCTCATTCTGCTTTTCATCCCTCATTTTTCATACTTCCATGTCTCATACTTCCATGACTCATACTTCCATGTCTCATACTTCCATGTCTCATACTTCCAGGTCTCATACTTCCATGTCTCATACTTCCATGTCTCATACTTCCATGTCTCATACTTCCATGTCTCATACTTCCATGTCTTGTACTTCCATATCACATACTTACATGTTTCATACTCGCACATCTTGACACGGACTGTGAGCACGTTGACAAGATATTGGTATTCTTTAAACTTTCTTCACATATTCTAATGTGTACATCTGTGTCATGAATCATACTTTAAAGATGTTATTTTTTCACAAGAATAAACATTAACATTATTGTTCTTTTTAAAAGCATACAAAAGCTAGTATCCCCTTCCCTTTCCAAACTACACTTTGTACGCTTATGAAAATGTTAACAATTGGACGGTCCCTCATTTCCTGTATAAATGTCAAGCGATACTTGCTACAATTATAATTAAAGCATATTTGACAAGTTGTCATACATACACAAAACCTAACAATCTCATTTATACAAAGTGGATTGACAGGAGGCTGAGAAGTCTTAAGGCTTCTCCCATAATACCATATGTCAAATAAAATGACTGGTTATATTCAAATTTGTTATATCAGCTTTGACAATGATAATTTAGTATAGTGGTAAACAAGTCGTAACATACAGTCAACCTAGTTGTAAAAGTAACAGTGATCAGTCATCATTCTTTGTTAAATGGGAAAATTCTAAGCACATCTCCTGCAAGTCAAATACACACGTAGCATTAATCCTTTACAAAAACATTACATGAATTATAGATGACAAGTTTGGAGAAAGGGGAAGGTTCTCTACTCAAGTACTTGTCTTTTTATACTTTATTAGTGGTAGCATTTTGACATTCATACCATAAGGTTTTCATCAATTCTAGATTGTAATGAAGCATTTCAAAGGGAGATAACAAATCCCACAACAGTACAACAAAGAAAAGAGACTTACCAATACTTAAAATAAGTAAAGTAAAGAAAAAAGACATTAATTTTGATGTTGATGGTCAATGACTTATCTTGAGCTGATATAAAAGTAGGAAAAATGTAGCAAAAAGGCAAACCATGGTTTCCATCATTCAAATTTAATCATATTTATGTTTTTGGCCAAAATGTATCTTGAAATTTGCGGTTCCCCTAAGATATACACTAAGGGGAAGCAACAAAGTGCTGTCATATTTGTGCCAAGAGTTAATAATCAATGATTACTTGAAAATATAGTTTTATAGTAGTTGCTTCCCCTTGCTTGTAGCTTCATGAGTGCACCTAACTATAATAATACTATAGGTGTTTGATCCAACTTATTTAAATTATTTTTCTTTTTCACATTGTAAATGGAATTCAAGCTCTTATACGAAAATAGGCTACAATTTATAACTAGTCTTTATCAAATTAAAAAAATGTTCATGTTTATTCTTCATAATTGATAGCAGCTCTGATTAGATATCTAAAATTTGACAATTTTTGTAGACAGAGCCTTTTATCAAGTTTTGTTTTGAAACACATGTTAATAAAAAATAAGATATTAATCATAAAAACTCAAAGAGAACTGTCATTCAGGTCATTCAGGTCATTCAGGTCATTCAGGTCATTCAGGTCAGTCTTGTGAGACTTATTTGGGGGAGTAGAAAATATAAAGACAGGAACTTGATTACAATAAATATCTTTTTTAAAACATTTGAAATTGTTAGGCTCAGCCCATATGGTTAACATGAACATATAGTTTGTCCTTCTAGAGGACTGAAGGTAAAATACTCAGCACATCTGAGACCTGACATGTGCTCTTTGGTTTAACATTATGACAGTACTCTGAACCTCAGTTCTCTGCTTCTTCTTCTTCTCATATAGCCAGAGAAGTTATCAGTTTTCTCAGCATCAACTATCTGAGCATCAATCATCTGAGCATCAATCATCTGAGCATGCCTCTCATTAAATCTGATAAATTCATTATGAGATAAAATCATGAAGCGTTAAGCTCTGATCTAAATCAAGATGTAAAGGCATAGCTGTATATAGTATCTTTATGATGCTGCAGATGTTCTCTGTGCGTGAAATATTGTAAATTTCTGAAAACTTAGTTTTCTTAAAAAAGTTCTTAGGAGGTAAAACGTAAAACCTCTTGGATTAAACATGGTCTGTCGTGAAAAGAGAGCAAGACAAAATCTGCCATTACACTATCTCAAACACGAACTGCTTTTTCAAAATGCCATGTTAAACATCATTGCCACTAAGAAGGAATTCTATGGTTGCAACAATAATAACAACAATCATTCCTCTGAGAGCGTGTTGAGACTAGACTGTAGTACATGCCATCCCTGGCACAAAAAGATACTCCGTCAGTGTTGTTCTCCTCTAGTTCTGTTGTAAGAGTAGTTGCTCAAGCTCGTCCGCTGACCTGTACAGGAAGGCTGCAGACTCACGGTAGCCAGCGATAAGTTGTTTGATAGCAGTCACCTCAGAGCTACTCAGCTGATTTTTGTTGGCTGATTTCTTCATGCTTAAATCTGTGGGGCCTGGATTAGGAAATAGTAAAGATAGAAAGGTCAAAATTGATATAAAATAATGTTTTTAAATTGTCTCTCATTTGGTTATCTAAATTGCCCACTATTCTAAATTAATGAAATATTCTGTCATGATTTATTCAATCTAATGAATGTAAAGCAAATTGGTTATGTTTCATTCAGCTTTTAAATGTAAGTAATGAATATTTATATTTTTTTTTAATTCTTTAACTGTTATAATATTTTTTATGTTTTACATTGGATGAATGTACTTAAGTCCATTTGTTATATGAGGGAAATTTAAACTTGTACAGTTTTTAAAAGCACTTTAGTGTATAAATCATAACATGTATGTTATATGAATCTAACTGAATGAAAATTATCTCACTCAACTAATGATAATCAACAATATTTATACAGCTAATTTTCATACCTACAGCGTTTTTAATCTGCTTAACAACCAGACTATGATAAGCCCAAAAGAGACACATCAGTATCTTCACAGCACAGCCATCGAGGTTGGGTGGAAAAAAGCTTGAAATTATGAGGAAGGGTCTTCTTATTTTGTTAACTTACCAAATTCTCCATTAGTGTTGGCGTTTGCTGTGATCTGAGCATGTGGCATCACAGACGGGTGGTGATGGGCTGGGTGTTGGTAACTTGGGAATCCTGGTCGGAACAGGGCAGCCGTGCCGTGACCATTGGTGAAAAAAGATGGTGTGAACTCTGGCGCTGGTCTAAAGGTAGGAGGCAGGTTCTGGTGTCGGGGAAAATCTGTGGCGGTAGGCACTGAACAGTTGATAGCTCGTGAAGAAGCCAGAGTGCCAGCCTGGCTGGGTGGTTGACTCACAACTGGTTGTGGCTGGGGATTGGGGGTGTGCGTGCTTGGGGGAGTCTGGGTGGTTGTGATGATATTGTGAGGTGTCATTGCAGTGGCCTAGGGATAAAGATAAGGAAGGGATGATTAGTAATTAGTTCATAACATTTTAAGTTTTAATCAAACTTCGTCATCAAACACGACAGTTCACATTTATTCACTCTTAAAGAAACACACTGAGCTTCAATATTAACTCTTTTGAACTTCATGGACGCTAACTAATCCAACACCGTGTACTATTATTTGTAGTGATAGTCGTTTATAAAGACATAGTTTTGACCGATTGATTTTAAATTAAGTGATTGCACATCCCTTAACTTATCAGTAATATAAGGATATTCCTTTAAAATCACGGTATTAGAAGATATTAATTACAGTATGATCCATCCTGCCAGATAGTCATTACAGTATGATCCATCCTGCCAGATAGTCATTACAGTATGATCCATCCTGCCAGATAGTCATTTTAAATTAGAAGCTCAAGTTATCAGTTTTCACTTTCTTACACAGATATTAAGAAGATTAAAGACAAAGGCGGTAATGAACATCTTAATTGAGTAGAACAGTGGATCCGTTGTGAACAGTTTTGATATGACCCCTACGTCAACGTCAACGCTAAATACCATAAAACCCACTAATCCCGTTACATCGCTTCTCCTGGGGTTGTATCATTAATCAGGCAGCAGTGTAATATTAAATAAACCCAATCAGGCATCAAAGTCCCCCAGTATTCCCCTAGCTTTAGTTACCTGAGCCAGATTCAAATCCCCTATACACTCACCCCCAGTCATTTCTCTTTAGTTTTACGCTTTATTATGTCATGGCTTTGACAAGCGCACCACAACCACACCCATCTCCAATTCCCTTTAGCAGAGATATCACCACAAAGACAACCCTATCTCACCGACCAGGGTAGCGCTCTGTATCGATCCGTACGCGACCATACGGCTAAGGTATTGTAACGTGAAAATTTCAACCGTTTCTCACTCCAGGGTGAACCCTTTGAATAATAATAAAGAAAGGGGAGACAACAAAGGCAACACCCCATCAACTGTACAAGTTGTCCCCACATTGTCAATTTTAAACATCTCCCTCGTGCCATTTAATTGACTTCAACCGTACGACCGACCGCCTACCCGCCTCGCTATTTTGTCCCCAGGTATAATGAAATGATTATGATTAGGTAAGGAGGACGAGAAAATCGGCTCCAGTTGCTCAGGTTAAAATAATTAATCTTGTTCTTTATTACAATATTTTCCTCACATTGTATGGTAATTCATTATTCGCCTTTGAGCGTCCCTCACTTGGATATTTTTCATTGCTATTTTCATCTTTTTTTTCCGTTTGCATTTACTCTTCTCTATATATCAGGGTATCCTGCATACACATAGCGTATGCGGTTCCTTTCAAGTGTGTGTGTGTGTGTGGGGGGGGGGGGGGTGAATAGGTAAATTGCCCGAAAAAATTGCTCACAGTATAGTAACATTCTATAAAAAACACACCTAAAAACTGTACGAAATTGAAGCCCAACATTAACCGAAAATGTGAGTGCTGCAGCCCCCTGACTAGAACGCCTATGTCCATACACAAAAATTCATTTATTAGTCCTTGCCATAGACGTTCAACATCACCATTTACCTTTTTCGTCCCGAAAAGAAATAAGCCACTAACAAAACCCCTCCGATTTGATGTACCACTTGCACAAGTCCTATCAAAGTGTTTCCAGTCCATCTCTTTTTCTAAAGTCATAAGGTCTCGCCATCATGAGTTGCTTGGTCTGACTCCTTTTCTCTTGCCATCAGCTGCATGCAAGGCCTATTAAACTGAATTCTTTAAGAGTAGGAGGCGTTATTTTTTGTTTTCATCAAACTGTTCTCCAAATTTACATATTTTCGAAGCTGGGGATACCCCTAACCAGTACCCTCAATGCCCCCCTCGCCCTTTAATAGATATTGGACAAAGTAATATTACACGAGACAGGAAACTAATACCACGTACCTTGCACGATAAATCTGATCTCTACCGCAGTGTCAGTTTTCATGGTGTCTCATCTTTTTCTCTCCTCCATATTAGAGAGTGATAGTGAAAAATAGCAGTGAGATGTGACTTATCCGATACGCCATATCATCGATGTACACGCCAACAAACTCCTTCCGGTATTTATCTGACCGCTCCCCTGACCACCCACCCTACCAATTACTAGATCACTCATACCACCTGCCACCCACTCACCCCGATACTTGGCCAAATTAAAGAAGTAAAATCAATGCTACACTTTGTCTGACTATTTTCCTGGAGATTTACTTTTGCCTCTTAAGATGTGGGGCTTCCGGGTTTCCCCTTTTACAAATGTTCACATTGATATGCTTGTCTACAGTCTACATCTGTACACATAATATTTACAATCATAGAGATTTCGAATGATATAATGGCTTTCATTGAATATCCTATTATACCAGTTGGCAGAAGTGGGTATTAAATTTCTTTGATTGGTATTTCTATAGCCCCACGCTTAATTCTTCAAGATAATGTAGTTGAAGCAGTTCAAAAAGGTATGATGTGTTGTCGAATTAAACACCTAAGTTCACATGCAACATAAAAGATCCGTGTCCAAAAACAAGATTTCACATACATTATGCAAGGAAAAATATGTGACTAATATCAATCTGTCTTATGAAAACTGGGTGGCTAGTCTGATCCTTTGAAGTGCTATAATCAAGTAATAGCACAATGGGACCTCAAAATGCTAAATAGCCTATGGTGTCATGTTCTAATAATTATATGCTAGGCTATTAAAAAATACGGCATACACCTGTTCCGATGAAAGATTGGCATACATTACCAACAATTGAATCATTTCTTCAATCTAACTCAACTATGAAACCGAGGTCCTGATTTGCATGAAAGAACAAAGTACCGAATTTGATAACTACACAAACGAAGCATCACAAAAGTGACTACTTCTTTAAATAATGTACGGAATCCAAAACCTTTTGTATGTAAGGGGAAACATATTTGGATCAAAAGTAAGATAAAATTATCCAAAAAAGAGACGGAAAATGTTCATGCAAAAAGGCGAACCACAATCAAAGGTATGACGGGAATATAGTGGTTACAAAATCAAAACAAACGTTAGAGGAAATTTAACTCTTGCAAAAACGGGTGCGTTTGGAATAATACATGGGTTTTTATGATATGTTTACTATTTAATTATTGATTTACAATATTTTCCCCTGAGCAGTAGAACAAATGTATATCTTGAATAAAAAATTATATTAAAAGTATGAAATCTGGACACTTATTTATAAGTCTAATTTGTTCTTACAGGAAAAATCTTCTTATGACGTCTGAAAAAGAGTGATTAAAAGTTCCTGATTGAAGTATCATTGTACGTAGAGATAGTAGAAGTTCTGACAAAAGTTAGAAATGGATACAGTTATACTGTTTATCACGGTGCAATATTGTGCGTTATGGACAAAATGAAACGTATTGTTTCTTTCAATATCAGTTAAGTTATCAGATGTATCTTTAACTGGCCTTTGATGACACATTCCCTCTAACTCAATCTCAATATCATATTGTCTTCACTCTTCACGAGTTTCACGCACTCTTTGTTTTAGAGTATTATGAGCTCTCGGAACTGTTTCCAGATGAATGGATATTGCAATCTTGTAATGCTTCTCCTAGCCTTCAACCTATAACCTCAACTAATTCCTTCGACATTACCACTCACTCATGAGTCCACCTCTGCCACCCTTCACCACCCACCATATGCCATTCTTGATGACATCCCTCACCACCCACCCCTTGTCATCCTTTTGTCCCCATGGATCAGCCACGACAATGTTCCTTTTCACGCCCACCCTGTACACGGTATTTGCCAGGTATAAGGATAGTGTCAGAGCAGGGGATCAGGCCAACGGTAGCCAAAGACGTGCCACCAGTACCTGCGCTCACCACTCGATCGATGTGTGGACCCATTAGCGCTCACTCTCACAATAGGAAAGGGGAAGATAAGATCGTCGGGGAACAAAAAGCGGACCAGCTGAAAGAGATTGAATTTTTTTCGAGACTGTCACGCTGGTTGTTAGTGGGCATTACCGTTTGTTCGTTTGTATTCAGCGTGCTTATGGTACTATGACACTACATATGTTAGATGTTTGCCAACACAAGGGGGTCTACGAATTCTACACTAATTACACAAACAACTGCTTGATAAATCGAAATGCAATTAAAGCGAGCCAATATCATAGACGATAGAAATTAATATGAAAAATACAAAAATAGGGTAACTAGTGGTAGTAATGCTTACACTAGTACGGTGACCTCAATGGCGATATCGCGCATGGTCCATCGTCAACGCACACTTAGTTCACTGCGTTTGAGATACTTTAGAGAAGCAAACTTCACTGAACTGATTATAATTTCCTATTCTAAAACTAATTAAAAAAATGAAATCTGGTTCGGGGAGGATTCGAACCAGGATCGCATGCTTCATTAGCATAGCTACTATCAATTACACCACAGAAGCCGATGGGATGAGGTTAAAATATGTATATACAAAAGGTAGTACAGGAAGTGTGACGACAGGAAATGCGATGTTGATACGCAGTTAGGGCAGAAGAGCGAGGTTAGCCTATAACACCGTAAAGTCAAGGACGTGTAAACTGGACCAGAGGATGCATATCGATACCGTGTATGTGCGTTTACGAAAGGTCAATGCGCGGCAATGCCACTGTCATTTGGGGAAGTTCATAGTATTGAAATATCAATATCATTGCAATAGATTGATATCATTGGCCATACCAATGTCATTGCTATAAATATGATGGTTCTGACAATACCAATGCCGTTGGTAACACCAATCTCCAATAGGACCTCATTTGGGAAATAAGGAGACTTGCTTGAGAAACATCTTCTTATTGCTGACTACGGAAATGAAATAATATGGCGCTCATTGGGATCTAGTTGATCCAAACTTTTTCAAAGATAATTACATTTCTTTTAGCATGAAAGGGAAAGATAGATAATTCATAGATTCGCACGTTAGTTAAACTCGTCACTCAAAATCACAGTAACGACCAATAGCGTCGAATGATCTAGAATAATCTGTAAGTAAGATATGCAATGCCAAGTTCCAAAATGCGGAAAATCGTCTAAAAGGTCCGTGTAAAAAAATGAAGATAATAGAAATGGGCAAAAGAGATGAAGAAGGGGCTTTAGGACGAACGATAGGGGTAGAGCATAATATTAAAGGGAAAATGCTTCGTAGGAAAGACGTCGCAAAAAAGGGAAATGTGAGCAAGGGATTAGGGTTAATGTGAGGATGAAGAAGAATTGATTACAGTTGAGGAACCGATAGGATCAGTGAGTGAGAAGGGTGATGGGTATTTGGCAAAGAATGAGAGGGGGTAAGATCATCACCGCTGGACACTGTTTGGGGGGATTATGTATTCATGGTTCTGGGGGAAAGACGGTTGCAAGAACTGGGTTACGACCTTCTTACGTATAGATATGTTGATGAATACTGAATACTGAGGCAGGCATACTGACCGATAAACAGAGACAAGGACAAAGATTGCACGAATCGATGGATAGATAAATGAATTACAGACAGACAGATAGAGAGAAGACAGACAGACAGACAGACAGACAGACATACAGACAGACAGACAGACAGACAGACAGACAGACAGACAGACAGACAGACAGACAGACATACAGACAGACAGACAGACAGAAGCAGGAGGTAAGTAGATAGAAATTTCGTTTTTTAATAACAGCGATATCTTCATGTGGTTGTAATCCCACAGATTTTTACTTCATTTACTTAAAAAAATATAAATCGTAGACATCTGTGGGCCGTGGGTTTAACTTAAGGACATACGGGCAGTGGCTGGAAGTACATACGGATGAATGAAGGAAAATTGAAAACCTAGGGCGGAAATAGAGAATTTAAGATGGGGATGAAGGAGCACTGGGATAGATTGGGGCTGAGCTGGTCGTGAGACTAGACAGGAAGAAGTAAATTGACAAGGGGGGATCACCAGGGTAGGACCGAGTGGGAGGAGAATAGCAGTGTATTGATGAGAAGAAGAGGTAAAACGTTGGCACCAGTAGGGACGGCTGACTTCCGACAAGAGTCATCCACCCGAAGTCTAAGGCTTCTATTGTCTCTGCCCAGGGCTACAAGAACTTGTGTCCTTTCATTGTTGTGTCTCTACCCTGGGATACCTGATGTCTCCGCCCACTTGTCTGGAACCGACGCCTGTCACCTTAGCTGACTCACTCGCTCACTCTGATTAATTTGGCACGAAAATCAGGGCTTCATTTCCAATAATATTATCATTTTCTTCTTTCTCTAAATTCAATCATCTTTCCATTCATTCTTCACATTTTATCTGTCCCACTCAAGATTACCAATCTCTTAAATTTCTTAATCAGTATTATAGAAAAGCGGCATAATCCGAGAACCAGTTTTATTTTTGTTTTAATCTAGAAGTTTTAGTAAACAACACAGAAATACCTTCCCTATATAAAAAAATTAAGTAGATCAATCTTGAAAATGCATAATTTTGAAATACAATATGGATTGAGAACAATTATGTCACATTGTCTTAAGAAACGTAATTAATAGCAATTATGCAAATAAAAGAGAAAAATATACTCAAGAGGTTTTAAATACATTTTTAACAAAAAAGAACATTTTATTTTCTTCCTTCTTCTTCCGTTGTCAAGTGATTTAAGTTAAAGAGTCAATACTCATTACTTAACATTTTAATTTACTGGTTTTTTCAGCAGGCCATTACGAAAAGCACAAATGTGTATTACAAAATAGAAACGTAAAAGTAAAAATAACAAACTTCCCAATTAGAAAACTACCATTCAGGACCCAAATGACCCGACCCCTTCCCCGTATTCACCGATCAGTGACCCCAAAGTAGATATCCGTAATGGTGCAGATCGGTCACCTGAGATCGATACAACATGACCAATTCACGCGCTTCCTTCACCCCAACCACTCTTCTGCCTCACCCTAGTCTAACTCTTTCCGTTCCGTGAGCACGGTAATAATACCCCTGACACACGCATCTGATACCCTTATTCACCCAATCTGTGTTCCTTTCTTCTCATTATTGAACTTCATTTCGCCGCAGACCAGCGGTTATACAACTCTATCAGCTAGCTATTCATACGAGATATCAGCCTCTTTGTCCATGCTTTATTTACATGTAAACCAGCCATTCATATTCCTTCGTTTCTTCCTTCATTCAGTCCTTCCTTTCTTAAACTTTCTTTCATGTTTTATTCATTTTTACCTCGTTTTATGTTGAAACAATCTCATCTCGAAAATAAAGAATTTCGTTACAATAAAACCCAGCCCCTAAAATAAAACAGTCCCATTTTTACCAAAAATTTTATACAGCATGATCGTTTTAAGTTCAGATTGCCAATAACACGAATCGAACAATAAATTCACACTCTTAATCTCTTTGTATGACCTGAATGATAGAAGCTGATCAAACGTCAAATTCCGCCATTTTACAAGTAAAAAATAAAGAAAAGAAACTAAATGTCAGTGAACAAGGGAAATCTGCGTGAATACACATATTTCTTTTAGCTGTAAATGTTTGGGTCTCAATCGCTGTTATTGAACATTGTAGTGAATGTTCCTAACAGCCCTGAACAAACAAAAATATATATCCCCCAAAAGCTTAAACACGTTATATTTTATTAACTTAAATGCTATATTAAATAAATACATAAAACATATATTTATGTACAGTTTAAATCAATGGTCGTGTTATTGGCGATGTCAACGGTCCAGACCAAAGTGGTAATTAGAGGTCAAATCCCAGAAAACCGCAATTTGACATTGAGAATTATATCAAAATAGCAGTTTGACCTTTTTAATGGGTCTGTTAAGTCAAAATACTATATTCTTAAAGTTCATAACGTACGTTCCGGTCAAAAAATGCCTTTTTTATTCAGAACTATAGCTTGGGGTTAGAAATTATCATTTCCGGAAGTGCACAGCGGCCATCTTGAATTTATACTATAACGAGAGTTGTATTTTTGTAAACACAAAGTTTTATCACTAAAGGAACCCTGCCAAAAAATAATCAATAAAATGATTTCCAAAATTGAAAGGTTTTGTCCTAGATCGCTGGACTAAACAGCTTTATATAAATACTATTATCATTATTCTTTTATCATCTGTGCCTGACGGGTTACACCATTAATAAAAAAGCGTTTATGTGAATACTTACGGGCAAGGGTTCCAATCCTAGACGCATTCGTTTCGCGTTTTGAGTCTCATTCTCGCATGCTGAGGCCAATAAGCTTTCAGCTGCGGCTGATGTGAGATGGGGTGGGGTTGGGCGGAGCTGTGAATGAAAGTTATATATTGTTCTGATGGAGAGTTACTTAAGAAATGCATTTGTTTTAAACACTATGTGTTATTAGAAATAGACCTACTTATGGTTAGTAATAAAGAGATACTATACAATACTTAGTTCAAACGTGCCTTATCTATTGATAAATGAGAACATAAGTTTGATGACAGCAGGCGTGTAGCCAGGATTTTGAAATGGGGGGAACAACCAATTTTTGTTTAGATAAGTAATAAATGGTGCACATTTATAGCATTTTGGATCTCAAATGTGCTACGCGCTTGGATGACAGGTTTATATTTTTAATTTACAAGTAAAATTCCGGGTGACTCCTCTACCATAAATATAAAGTTAATTGTACAACTAGTAGCCATAAAGAACTCCCCCAGATATTGGACATTCCAATTAATTAAAAATCACCCAAAATAATCACAAAGAAATCAAACAAATATCAAACACTTACTGGTTCCCATCCATTGTGTTCCTTTGATCTGCGCATGCGTCGACATGACTTGAGATACGTTCGGATACGTTTCCGGGATCGTATATGGAATTCTGGGAATTGTCGATCGCAAGCCTCCAAGATGGCCTGTATTTTGTCTTTGGGTTGTTTTGAGATTGGGACCATGCGGTCTAAGTTTTCATCTACAAACAGGCGAACAAACATCTGCAGAAGAATAAGAAAAATTAAGTTTATTTTCCTAGTGAAACCAAAGTCAAAATCAAACGTTTTAAAAGAAGAAAGTTAGAAATACATATCGTTTTCGCCTTAGTCATAAATGCTGTCTGCCTGAAGAAGCAATATGAGAACAGAATAAAACACGAACACCAATATCTAAGAGTAATGTATCGAAAATGACAACATACACAGATGTAAAGACAAAATACATTATATATCCTTAAGCAATTTAAAATGTATGGTTCTACAAATGTGTGAATATCCAGACCCAAAATATAGTTTAATGTGTCTCTACACAAACAAAATAATTGCTTAGTGTTCAATCTCAAAAAATTAAATTCTAAATAGTCAAGATAATAACAACTTACATTGAAGGCTTTCAACCTTTCAGGGTCAATGCCAGGGCCATCTGGAATTTTTTCGTCATCATCATCACCGTCATCGTCGTCATCATCTTTACCTTCACTTGTTTTTGTCATAGCGCTCTGTTGGGAAAAGGGGTATGTAAAAAGTGTTGTATTTTCTGACGTGGTGCAATTTGAATATTCATTATCTCATCAATCGTTACGCTGTTCAGTTCTTGAATCTGGCTTTTAAACATCATCACATACATCGACATTATTTGTCTTCCGTTTCTTATGAATAAGATCAGAAAATAACGACTAATCTTTAAATACTTTCGTATTATTATAGAATAATATTATTCATACGTCCTTCCTTCAAAACAGAGGCTGCTTCCAGCTTTGGAACTGTCTGTTATATAGACTGCTAGGGCGACATTTGAATGATCTGTTTTAGATCATCAGTTTTAATATGGAAGTAATTTTAATCAAATACAAACTTCATTATTGCAACAATACTTTATTCACTTTGTTTTAAATGTAAATGTATAAAGCTTATTCAAGAGCAGAAATATTATATTTGAGAAAACTGAAATTACTTTTTTGTACTGTATATCTATATCCGATATGCCACTTTGCATATCGACATAAGCCAAGTTCACTTTTGTAAATAAATCATGCACTCTTCCCTCCATAAAAGAAATTACAGGTCTAGATCCGGAAATCTACAGTAGTTAAAGGGTACAATTATTTAAAAAAATGCTTACGTCTCCACTTTCACTGCTCGCTCTTCGCTTTCGCTCATTGTGACTTTTGCTCTCTGGAACCTTCGAGAGACCCGGAGAACTTTTCAGAGAAATTGCTTCTTCCACTGGTGACTCTGCGGTGCGTGTTTCGGTTTCCATTGGCTGAGGTGATACACGTTTTGCTGACGTCATTTCCTGTTTTTCCTCATAGGCTTGTTCTGAGGGTAAAGGATCAATTTCTATCATCAATTGTCCTGTTCCATATTCATGCATTGTGGTTAAATTGCGATACTTAAATACATGAATAGTTGTATATATCTTCATCAGCTGCTCAACGAGTGCAACGCAACGTCTTTGCCAACTGTGCATATAAAGAAATATAATTGAAAAAAAACACCATCGGTAGTGTTGTATATAATATTATGAATGCTTCTTGACGAATGTGTGCGTACTTTAATCGCAACTATATATAATATCCAAGTCAAAATGCGACATCTATTACAAACATATGACAAACAATCCTCTAATGACAAATGTTATGTATTACTACGTGGCTAGACAATTTAAGAGTTTTGACGTGTCGACTAGCCGTTTAACGCTGTTTTCACAGTTTTCTCTTACTGATGGGGTTACATTTTTCAAAAAGTTTTTGAAAAATGTCTATGCTCAGTTTATAAAAGTACTTATGATCTAGAGCAGCATAACGCCTTTTAGGCAAGCGACCTTTTATTCTTAAATATGTCAAGATTTATCATTGTTATAACAGTTCGTTTATCTGCCACTCCCGTTTTACCGCCAAGGGACATGGAATGTTAAAACATTGCGCTAATTCAATATCTGGGTGACCCAAGTAGTATGACGGATGAATCATGTTTTGATATTTAAATACAATACAAATATCAATGACATTTCCTTGTCGACAGGTATATCTCTGAAGTTGTCGATATTTATATTAAATAACTTCAAATTAAACCAAAACGTTCCAAATATTATTATGTGTGCATTGAACAGGTTTCACAATTCACGACAGTGTGTATTCGATTGTTTAATTGATTATTTAATTGATTGATTGATTGATTGATTGATTGATTGATGGATGGATGGATGTATTTCTTTCTGTCTTTATTGTAGTTGCCTAAGCCCATATACAAAGGTATACACAAAAATGCAACAACAATAAATGCACGTCGTCATTAAAGTTTGAGACAATGCATATTAAGTCAGCATGAAGCACGATCTACAGGTTAATAACCTCGTGAGGTCACAAGTTCGATTCCAACAATAGACACTTCCGGCGACCAGTAATGCTGTTTGTAATCAATGTTAGTGTTATTGTATGATTATTCATGTATTGTTTTTGCCCCCTTCTTTTCAAAATCCTTGTTACGTGCTTGGCAGACTGTATTTGAAGTGTGTCTGTTGGATTGTGTCAAGGCTTATAAGCATAGCGTTGAAGAATCATATGGAGTCTCCCAAATTTGGAATTTATTTATTGCGTTTTGGCGTGTATTTTGTCACCAAAACATCAATTTGTCGACAAATATCAACCACAACGACTAATCGATTTTAACGATATAAGGAGGATTGATTGTAGATACAATGCTTCTTTAAATCAACGTCAAAAATGTTCAGTAATGTATTTATATATGTATTCCTTAAGTTACAATGGCTCATTAATCGTCAATATATTGGTCTTATTATCAATATGTTAGACAAGTTCACTAGCATAACAAAGACAAAGATCAGGCATTCGAATCTAGGCATGTGCATGACCAGGCGCGTAGCCAGGATTTTGAAATGGGGGAAAACCTCTGATATTTTTTCTAAGCAATGGCCGAAAAGCGGCCGAATATTTGAGATTGGTTTAAAATAATGCAAATTTAGAGCAATTAAGAGCATATTATCAAAGAAGTGGCCGACATTTTTGTGCAAATTTAGGGCATTTTGGATCTCAAATGGGGGGGGGGGGGGACTTTCTCCCATGTCTCCCCTGGCTACGCGCCTGCGCATGATTATACCTCAGAGTTAAAAAAAATATTTAGCAGCAGTCTCGCCTGCCATTAAGAGATTTGTGCTAAGACTTTTCGGTCTGCTGTCGGTAGACTGTGACTAATTAGGATGTAGGAAAAGTGCCACGCCTTACGTGATCCTCAACGTGATACACGTACAATTGTCTGAGTAGCACCGTCACCTAATCCTAATTCTGTGGTCACCGGTATAACCTACTG
>JAUUEB010014450.1:0-14460 GCA_032362205.1 Clione limacina
TGCCAACAAGGGTATTTTGACTTGTATAATAGCAATAATTTGAAATCTTAAGTGGAATTGCTCCCGTTAACTCTTTATCTCAACCCTCCAAGGTTACTCCGTAGTTTTTCAGGCAATTTCTTGATTGACCATTCACACCCCTGATTGATGTAGGGGGGATATGATTGATGTAGGGGGGGCATGATTGATGTAGGGGGGACATGAGTGATGTGGGGGCAATAGTTTGGAGATTTGTTAGTACTGTATTCAGTAGTCTCTTGTTGTTACAGTATTTACAAAGTTTTTTTTTATCTTATATAAGTGTTAAGTTTTTATTTTTCTTAAATGGATGTAATCAAATTTACGGTTATTCAAATATTTGAAACTCCAGATATCATGATATTGATGTTACCTTGTTTGTAAAATTTAATGGAAAAATGACCCACCTAGAACTTTGTCCATTTTTACTCTATCATCATCATATCCATGTTTGTTTCCTATGATCCAGGATTACGCTTTAATCATCTGTTTGAAACACCTAATCAAACTCCAGCGAACGAAGGAAACAAATTAAGATAAGAGATATCCTCACATAGGTTTTTATTGTTTTGCTTATAGATTTGACATCACAGTATCACTATTTACAGAATTTTTGTTTGCATCTTTTGTGTCAAGTCATATTTATAGAGATGGACTTTCTTTTCCTTTTTGATAAATACCAACTTTTAAATAAATCTGAGGATACCAATTCAAAATCTTGTTTTTCTGTTCATGATTTTTTAACAGTAATATAATTATCATAAGTTGAATTGTCTAAACCTTTATTTCATTTATTTTCAGGCTCTGAAAAAAGCAGTTGAATATGGGCTCATTAAAGAAAACCAAGAAGGGAGAGCCCCCACTAACATTCTTGACATTCTGCGAGCAGAAATCCGAAAGACAAGAGAAGAGGAGGAAAGGAGAATGCAAAAAGAAGAAGAAGAGGAGGAGCGAAAGAGGAAGCAGGATGAGGATGAGAAGAAACAGGCTGAGGCAGGTTTCATGACCAAGGTGAAGAAAGTTGGTGAACTGGACTCTGATGAAGAAGAAATGGAGGAAATTGAAGCAGAGGAAAAAAAAGCTGCTGAGGAGAAAGCAAAACCTGAGGAGCCCAAGATCCGTGAGCTTACAGAGGAAGAGATTGCGGAGTATGAGGCAAAGCAGAAAGAAGAGGAAGAGAGGAGGAATAAAAGGAATAGTTAACATGAATGTGTGAATATTTACTCATAACGTCTTAGACTTTCATGAAAATCAAATTGAAAAAAAGTTCACTTTTCCCTTTAGTATTAGTTCATATATTCATTTTATATTCTTTTATAAAGAAGCAGATGGTACTAAGGATAAATTGTTGATGCATGACTTGTGCATGTTGCATATTATTTTGTCATATTTTTAAGGTTGCCATGCTGATAAGCTTGAATTTGTTTTGATAAGAAACAGGCGGTGAAAAACTGGTTTGTACCTGAAGTTGTACATTGAATCACCAATATGGCATTTAATCACTGGATGTTTAGAATTTAAAAAATGCTATTAATGATAATCCATAGAGAAAATTGTGCAATAATTTATTACATATCATGTGTAAGGAAGTTTTATTTATTGGAACAAAAATGTAATGTGTGTAAGTCAGAAGAAGAGAAAATATATTTTCTAAATTGAAAGATGAGAAAAATTATTTTATATGAGTATGAATATGCTTTTATTTTTATGTTATATTTTGTTACACCCACGAAAAGAAGAAAGTAAGGGATGCAAATTATTGATTCATTTGCCATAAGTATTATTATATACTTAACAATCATCATGTTTTATAGATCTGTGTTTTGTTAACATTATGATAAATGTGTATATTATATGAGATCTGATATCCATAGTATTGTTCAGTTCTCTGTCATTGTGCTGAAGAAAGCATAAAACGTCCTTTAGCATACAGTAGAGTTCACATCATTTGAATGTGTTTACTGCAAATGATAAAGGATGTGAAGTGAATGCAAATGTCCAGATACCCCTCCCCCCCCACCCACCCCAAGCACCTAGACAATAAAACGTAGGCCCTGTGAGCATCTTGCACACGCTAATGATCCCTTGGTGGTCGAAAATGGAAAGAGAGTAGCCGACTGGGCAAAATTCTCAACCTCCTTACTACTAATTGTCACACTCAAAAGGTCTAAATAAAGAGAACCTTCTGAAGACAGATAGCTGCTGCCCCCTGGGGGAAAGGAAGCAACGCAATCATCAATATTGTCTGTGTCATGGGAACATATTAGGTTGATGGTCCGACTGTTGCAAATGTCTTTAGTTGTCCTTAGAAAAGGCCTTAGGTCTTTTACTGGGATACACTTTATACAACAGGGACCTATTCAAATTACTATTATATTGATGTTGACTTTATGATCCATTGCAATGCATTTTGACCAATTTGTTCTATTATTTCATCATAACACTGTTTAAAAGAGGTTTTTAAAATATAAAATCATGTTGATTTTAAATTCTACGCCTTGCCCATTCATAAAGGGCATAAAAACTTGGTGCTAAAAAACAAACTTGTACATTAAGGTTTGTGTGATGTGTGCTGTGTATCCAATTCATGTTTTTATATGTAAATAAGATTGAAGCTGTGTGAAATGTATTTAAATCACTTAAATTATTCCTTCCTTTCCCTTTTGCCCAATAAATCAACCATTGTTTCATGTTATATTTATTGTTATTTTTATACCATTCATTATCAAAATACAAGATGATACTGTGAAAATATTCCATTCAGATATGTATTGCCAGATAACTTTATCATATTTTAAAGCTTTTCATTACTTTTTGGAATAAATTCTTTTTATTTTTATGTGCATAGAAGCTTGATAAAAAATAAATGTAAGAAAGTATCGTAGTGGCTAGAAACGAAGCAGGATTGATTTAAAAAAAAGAACTTCCTTATAAAAATTAGTCTTAAATATAAATAAACTAGCTCAACTATCAGCTAAATTCTATGAATTTATCATGTCAAGTTGAAAAATTGTTTTTTATAGTAACAAAGATTAATTATGAAATAAAATGGTAGTCAGGTTTTTGTCCCAATTAAGCAAAAATCTGGCTTAAGCGTATTTGTATGTTTTAACTGAAAATTATGTTCGGTTCAGTGTATTTTGGTTTAATCGCTGTTTACTGTATTAGTGAAGTGATGGTAATGTTGAATGGAAGTAGACATGACTTACTTTAATTGGCCATTGTTCTTAATCAAAAGTTTTGTATTTTTATAGCAAAATATGTTGAGTGTAATTTAAAGATTTCTTGATGTTTAAATAAGACATTGACAGCATAGGGCGAGAATGTTTTCCCAAGCATTCAGTAATGCTCAACGCTGGACTATTGAGTCCTGAATTATTTTTTTTAATTCATTTGACTAAATGTGAATGTATGCCTTAGGTTTTGAAATGAGTTGACACTCCAGTGCTTCTGATTGACCATACATAGCTCCATGACAATCTATTCCTCATGCATTTTGTAATACATTTTTTTTTTAATTTAAAGGGTGTCTGTAAAGTATTTGATAGATAGATAATTGTTATTGAAAAACAATATAATTTCATAAGTAATCAGTTTTTTGTTTGTGGCAATAAATTGTATTTGATTTCAAAATCAAAAGGTGAAAGTAGTGATTTATTTTCAAATTGGGACAGAGAAAAGACATAAAACACAAGATTTGACAAGATAGTTTCAGTCAGTTCAAAGGCAACATAATCTGAAATCTATGCAGCAGTCAATTTCAAACCTGAAGACATGTTGTTTTTTAAACTGATTACTTTAGGCATAAAAGTTGTTTGTATTTTATTGATACAATAACATAAGCAGGCTGCATCTATCATTTGTAGTGAAATACTAAACACAATACATGCCACTGTGATCAAATTTCTGTTTAAAGGTTCTCTTCAATGAGTAATTTTTCAAAAATGTATTTAGGGTTACTTGTAAAAGGGTTGAACTCATTTTTAATGATAATTGTTTTGCACCTTTAGCTTTTTCTCAAGACCATAAATCTATAGTATAAATGAACCCTCCAACCAATATACTTGGAAAAAGTTTTAATGTAAATCAACAGGACTGTATAAAGCTGCTATGAAGCTTTTTTTATGGAAATTATCAACCAGCAGCAGCACTTAACCTTTTACAAGTGACCTCATTCACACTGTATTGTATTATATTTATTCAATAGGATTCCTTCCACCAATATCTCATCGCATTCATCGCCCTTTTCTCATCTTCATCACACAACTGCTTTTATGTGAATTATTTGAATATCATCTAAAATTATTGAAATAAATTATATTTGCCCTATCATTATCCTTGTTGTATATGATTTAATGGGGTAAAATTAATTAATTGGTAGCTTCAGGTCTAACACACTTGCCTCCCTTGTGAGAGGCCCCATGTTCAAATCCCATATGTGTCTGAGCTTCCTTGCAAGTGAAAGACACAAACATTTCAATACTCTACCCATGTGTAAATTGAATGACCATTGTAAGGTTGCTATGCTGAAGCTCCTCTAACAGGCAGCTCCCCAGGAAGTTTAGAAGTTAGATGTCTCAGGGACATCTGTCAGGGTAATAATAGATAGTAAAGACCATTGAAAAAGCTATATGGCCTGGCAATGTGCTAGATAGATACCATCTATCTTCAGTCTATTACAGGCTTAAAATGAGAAGATTAAAAAACACACTTGAAGAGTGCAGACAAAGTTGATATGAAACAAATCAATCCAAATGCCTTACCATCTAGGTACCCAAACACTGGTCAGAGTTGGATGATTAGACAATGAGGTCAAACCCTGAGAGGGAAACTTCTTCCAACCCATGATACCTCTTATTGTATCCTGCAAGGGATAAAATCATAAAGATGTTAATACGTTTAGAACATTATTTTCAAACTTCTAGGGTACATTTGAGAAAATAATAAATAATAAAAAATATCTGTGAGTTTGGCTAACTTTCTTTTCTGAAGAGTCTTACAACTATAACCTCTTATTCTTCAGTCTTGGTGCCTACCACAAAGAGAATTAAGCAATACCAAAACACATATCTAAAAACAATTATGTGTGAATAATGTTTGTGATAACGCTAGTAAGTAGCTTCAGTGACAACTAAAGACTTCAAAAGTGTTTTTTATTGCATTTACCTACAAATGAGGGGGTGTAGATAGCTCAGTTGTTTAGAGTGACGTTCTATCACCAAGAACACTACAGGTTCGACCATATTTTTTGTTTGGAAAACATCCCCCGTGGACTCTGCGGCCAGTTGCGAAAACGAGTAGACTTCAGTTCAAGCGAAGTAAAGTCGGTGAGGAAAGCAATGACAAACTACTTCATATGCCGTTGTCTAAAAAGTCAAGACTCTAACTCCTGATTACCCGAACCTCAGTAAGTAGCATGGGTAACTTTACTTTTTTTTTACCTAGAAATTGATTGTAAAATGGCAGAGATTTATTAGTAATTACAAAATGATAATATTATTTAATACCATTACAATTAATGAAAATCTTATCGAAAAATTATCTATGATGTAATTTAATAGGACAAATAAAAAAATCCATGCCAGAGATTTTAAAAGTTGTCAAGACCTCTATTTCCCATGTGCGAGTAGAGACACTTTAACTTAACTAAAACTGTTGATATCCATCTAAAACATGATGGTATTATTACTGGCTTCAATCTATTTACCTCTCTGTCTAAGAACTTCCTCTGTGTTGTTGCATGCTTGTTTGAGGCATGGTCAGAGCGTGGGAACCGTGGCAAGGGGCACAAGTGGTAGTCATAATCTACTTCAGCAAAAGGCATTGGTGCCTGGAACACCTGAAGACCTGGAGCTGGATTCTAATAGAATAAATGAAAACAAGGTAATCATGTTATAGATGTTAGTGGAGTGATTGGAAAAAATACCATCCTCACCATATTATGTTTTAAAACATAAGTTTGAGACAAATGTGCTTTCTTATTAGTTTCCCATCTGCCACAATAATATTGTTCAAAATTAAGTAGCAATAGAAAACAATATCTATTCACAAAGCTTAATTAATTCAAAATCATTTGAGATGTAAATATTTCATTAAATCATTTCCCACTTAGCGCCACAATGGGAAAAAGGTTCTCAATACCTTAATCTTTATCACAGAAACTTTAAACAGTTAATATGTGGAAGAAAATGAAACTTTATATCAGGTGCATGAATCTTTGCCCAAATTACAGAGTACACCATGGTCCTTCAATTAAAACATATTTCAAGAGAGTACACCCAATTTTATATCATAGCATTGACACGCATTACGGTTCAGTCAAAGTCTGTCCTCAACATGAGGTCAAAGTTCATTATTGAATATCAGTGCACAAAATGTTGATCTTTTTTAAATATTCAAAATAATCCAGGATTAAATGGTTATGCTAATGTACCACACTAAGATTTACATAACAAATTTAAAATCTGAATTGGAACATATTCATTTCTAATTACAGCTTCAACAAAGGAAAAATATTCATCTAATGGTAATTTAATATATTATTTGTACCATACAGTGTTACTGTTTAACATATTTTTCTTTGAGAATAATGACAAAAAGATGAAACTTTTGTAAGATGCCATTCTTTTAAGTTTCAAGTTTGGTTTATTGTAGGCTATGAAGTGTATCTGATAAAGTAAACTGATTTTGTGTATGGATTTGATGAGGCCGTGACATTGATATACAGCAGTGACAGTGAGTGACAATGAATAAGATTTGTGACATGATGATAACAGCTACAGACAAACAAGAAAATATTTTCTTTCTTCTTTCCATACATCTTGTAAACCCCAGGACTTAAATGATGTGACAATAATGACTATACAGTCAAACATAAAACAGAAACTCAAAAGAAAATTCAATCTCCCTCAACAGAAAAATTGATAAAATTAAGATATACATGATTTTGAAATAAACCCAACCTGGTCTAGATAACAAAATTATTTCGCACTTCCAAAAATCCCCAGAATGAGATTTGATTCAGATTTATGTTGATTCTGTAGTGTGACCAAACATCATAAGAAAAATTGTGATAATAAAATATATTTTCATAAAGTGATTTATAAACCAAGTGCTATATTACGGTTTACCTCTTTTCTTCTGTAATGGAAGCAAACAATATGAAATTCATGTTATGTATTTACATCTAGGAGTCTGTTTACAATCATAAATAAATGAAATGGAATATATTGATTCACAACTAGAACACAAGCCTAATGACAACTGTTTTCCAAGACAAATTAGAAGCAGAAAGAACAAGAATGAGAGTGCTTATTGGCAACATAAAACTCCATCAGCAACATTGAGGCCCATGCCATGATGCTGACAAAGTGAGTCTTGATGAAGGAAGATTGTGATGTCAACAAGTGCAGCAGCCAACTGTGTATTTATGACAAAGAAAGCAAGACAGGTTGGCAGGTTTGAAATAGTTTGTCCTTTGACTTACTTAACACAATGAAGTAGCATGTGGCATTTTTTTTTTTATCTATTTCTTTACAATATAATTGTATTTGGAGGAAGACATATAAGGACATAAATAATAATAAATACTACTGGCACAGTCTCCATCATCACTATAATAATTGAACAATATTAGACACTTAATTTTCTTTTCTTTTTTTTGGCTAAAGCTCACAACTACCACTAGTAAAAAATTCAATCTATATATCTAAGGATTAAAAGACCATAAAATAAATTATTGTACCATGATTTGTAGACTTGGATATTCTGGGGCTTTGAACAAAGCATCTGGGGGTGTCAAGGTAACAGGTTGTTGTCGTACAGACATCAGCATGTCATTGCCCACTTCTATATCTGGCTTTGTTGTGGTGGCAGCTGTCATGGGTATAGTTGTGGTGGCTGTTGCATCTTCTTCATCCATCTCACAAAGTGCTCCAGTCTGAACCTCCTCTCCAGCAGGTGCAGCATCAGATGGTAGGTGGATCATTTCATCCTGATAAAAAAAATTCAAAATAGTCTTAAGCATGTTCATAATTCAACAGGAAGATGGGGGAGAATTTTAAAATTAAATTATCGTGCAGACTTATGTTCAATTGGTTAACCCAAAACAAAACAAACACTAGGAATAAGAAACAGCATCATACCTTTCATATACCATGATATCTGAAGCCCACCTAAAAACAAACATTTTCACATTTCATTCCAGTGCGAATAGGTATTTAAATTCTAAAGAGTTTTTTCAATAAAAAAATTAATCAGATTTCCATTTAAATAATGTTGACTGAGATTTTAAACATGTGCAACTTGCAAACGTGACCCACATTTTATCGTCTGCATACACATTGGGATCTTGGGGTTCTTATAAAAACTGTGTGGTAAGTACTGTCACCACCTACTGTGATACAGTAGAATCCCTCTATTAAGGACACCCTTGGGAGGCAAGAAAAATAAACTTAACTGAGGGATGGCCTTAAAAGAGGGAACAGACAAACCAGTATTTATAACAAATGTATTTTTTATTTTTTAACGACAAAACCGCAAAAAACAACACCATTTTCAATGTATTTAACAATCGAGTTGTGTTTGTTTCAAGAAGACACATTAAAAAACCCTGATTTAGTTTTAGATAATTTGACTTCACACGTATCGGCAGACAAATCTAACAACTTCCGTCTGAAAATGACGTTTTTGTCTGTAATAGAGGGAGTTGTCTTAAAAATATGCACAAAAGTGTCCGCATTCCGTAACTGGGAGAATATGTAATAGAGGGGAGATTTATAGAGTAAACAATTAGGGGGCATGTTTGTTGTTGTCCTTAACTTGCAGATGTCCGTAATAAAGGGGGACGTAATAGAGGGATTCTACTGTAGATACATTCACATGCATACAGTCAAGTCCATAAATTAGCAAAGATTACAATTTGTTAGGTAGCCAACAAATATTAACTTCTTCTTTCTAGTTACTTTTGAGAATCTATTGATCACTCACCTCAGCACCTGTCCTCAAAGTTCTGACTCGCTTTGTGGGTACATAGCCACTAGCTGATGCATGTGAGCTGTGCTTGTTATAACCTTGAAGTTTGTAGAAATGTGGCACCTAGAATATAAAAATCCATGCATTTTACATTGTGTATCACTGTATCATTATCACCTTCTGATGTTCCTTGATAATCACATATATTTAAACTTTTTTTGATGAGTAAAAAAGATCATTGTTAGAATGGCACAAATGTAAACAGTTTAGGTTATTTCAGAAAAAAGCTAAATTCTATCGGAACCTTTTATCATCTGATGGCAAAACAACAAAACGTAGGAGATTGACAGAGTGGTCAATGTAACTGACTCTCATACCCAGGGCTTGATAAAATGCCCGAGCACCGCTCGAAAAAAGGTTTTGGGGATGCGGAAAGCTTTGCTAAGAGGGATCAAGAAAAAACATATGAAAATTACTGATTTCATGATTTCTTTCCTAGGTAGCCTGTGACGCTTTCCGCATCGTAGTCTATATCCGTGACAAATAGATGATCAGCATCAGCAGATTCAGATCCATGCATCTGTATCCAGATCCATCAGCTGAACAAAATACCGGTTTTGTTTATGTTAGTTACGGAAACGGAGTTATTGTCCTTGCCTTGGGGAAAGCCATCATGACGTCGCCTTGTGTACATTAGCAACAACAGACGGAAGCGGTTCGTTTCTTTTTAACAACAAGTATAAATTAGAAAGTTATAACGACGGCACCATTTTAAAAGCCTTAAATTATTGATTTAATTAATGATGTCTCTCCATGTAGTCTAATCACTTTCGGCATCGTACGTAATTTGTTTATTTGCATTCGTTACAGACAGACAGCTGTTAATATATCATAAGAGTTAATTCCCCTCATAACCCCTGGCGCCGCTTTACATCTTGGTTCTTACAAACAACAGCAGACGACAAAATACTGAAGCCAACAGTGTTTTCACTCATCACCATGGCTTCATTAAGTTTACGAGAAAGAGTAAAGTGCCGTTTATGTGGCTTGGAGTTGCAAAGCAAAAACATAAAAAGCATCTTCAAAGACAACACAAGGAAGAAGATACCAAAAATGTCCGAAGTTTACACCAAACATCCCTCAAAACCTTACTAAAACAACCAGAACCAGCACAAAGCGAAAGTGGGACAGACGTCCAGCCTGGACCCTCTTCTAGACCTAGTCGTCCTAGTACTCCCGAGCCTGACTCAGTTTTAGATAATACATTAGAATTACCCAAAAGTAAGTCAAATGTGTTTCTTTCAACCTTCCTATAAGGGGCCATCCATGTATCAGCTGACGCCCAGGGGGGGGGGGGTCCTGGGCCCAAGTGTCGGCATGGTGGGGAGGGGTCTGGGCCCAAGTGTCAGCTGCAACTCTAGGGACAGGTTGGCAGAAGCATCTCACTTTTTTAGACCTAACAATTAGCGAGGACGGCAGTAATACCTCTATAGTTAGGCCTAAAATCTAGTTAAAACACCATTCTCATATCGTAAAATAGATCTAGGAGCTATCTCTTTATGTCACATTGCATTTCTATAGAGCAGGTGTCGATCCGTGGCAACATTTTTTGGAGAAAGGTTTGGGTCTGAAAATATCTGCTCGCAGAAAGGTTTGACATTTTATCAAACCCTGCTCATACCAATGACCTGGGTTTGAAACCTAGGATATACACTGCATATAACATATTTAAAGGCTAGCCATGTCAAATTGAGTGTTGAATTTAACAATGAAATGCCCTTAGGAAATGCATTCAACCCAAACTAGTCATGAAAAAGGTCTCGTCTGTGGTTTGGGTTTTCTATTTTCCACTGAACACATTTGTCATTGGACACTAGCATGTTATCATAACTCTGGCAAGTTGTCTCTCTCTGTTTATTTATCCAAATAATGAATATTGAATCAAATTAATACATTAAAGACCTGGAGCTTCTAAAAAACACAGAAACTAACAAAGGTCAAGCAATGAAATATCACAACAATTTATCATCAATGATTAATGCCTTGAAATATACACATAATCATCATCATCATCACTATTTATAGTCGTATGTCCATATTCGCGGTCATATGTCATATGTACTACGTGGGTTTGACTTTTTACAATACAATTGCTCTACGCTCGGCGTAACGTTCTTGTACCATCTCTGGAGTAAGGTGTTTGGTCTTGAAATCCTCTCTTAAGGACTCAGTCCATGACTTGGGAGGACAGCCCTTGCCTAGGGCAGTTCCATTCTTTGGACTCTCTTTAGGCAGTTGCACTCATCTTTTCTTGCCATGTGACCATACCAACAAAGCCTACTCCGGCGCATATATCTGCAATAGGGGTGACCCCAACTTTGGACGGTAGTTCTTTATTGGAGAGTTCATCTCTTGTGGTAGCACCACACATCCAACGGAAGATAGACATTTCATTTCTGGCAAGTCTTTGAGTTACCTCCGTTTTTTAGGGCACGGTTTCACTCCCATACAGAAGCAATCACTCTGCACTCGGATGAAAGAGCTTGCTTCAGCGCTACCACCAGCCTCAAGGCTATCTCCAAGATAGCAAAACTTTTCAACAATGCTAGTATTTCAAGTGATCATCCAAGAACTATAAGGTAAGCATTTTGGCAATGGTAGCAGCATGTGTGCACTTAAATAGTACTATTCAGATAATCTTGATGCTGATAAACTGGACATCTTTTTAACTTAGCACATCTACACACATATTCAACAGTAAAAAAAACAACTTCAAAGAACAGATTTCTTTAGGGAAACAACACAGTCAGATTATCTGGATTAGAAAGTCAACACAACTTTACCTTGAGATTAAAAAAAGGAACATCTCTCTTGACCATAACATCTGTAGGTAGAAAGGGAACCTGTCCCAGTGCATCAGGTGCCTGAAAAGCAACAATTTGATCATTAAATTTCTAAAGAAAAGATAAAAATGTCAATCCTCATTTATAAACTACTACAACTATTAACAGAGTGTACAGGAGGCAATAGGCAGAGAAGTTTTGAAACCAACCAATGTCAACCTCAGAGGATATATCTCTGACAACAGAGACCAATTCACCAGAGATACACCATTGTGATGATGATATGAGCAAAGTTTCATATTAAACCACAGTTATTTTGGTATGTTGAATTATTCTGTAATTAATCAACATATACTCAAAATGTGTTCAAGGATGTTGAAAATCTTGTTTATATTATTGTTATGTTCAATGCCATGTTGAAGCAAATAAGTTGGAAAAGATCATCATTATTTTGAAAGTAAAACAAAGAAAATTGTTTTAATAGTCGAAAGGTGAAACACATCAAATTCATTCCAGTTTTTCTTCTTCTTTGTTTGAATTAAGCATTGGACCCTCATCCCTTATGAACTAATGTTTGGACAGAAAGACTGACATGTTTTCCAACACAGCACAAGGACAACTTCATTTTTATGATCATTTAAAACCATGACAGTGCAAGTTTATCACATATGAGTATGTACAAGCATACACAAAAGTGTTGGTTTTTGTTAAGATTTAGTTGAGGGGGGGAGGTAAATTATGGCATCAAGTCCAAAAATTACTTTTGTCTATTTTGTCCAAAAAGCAGAAATGTTATCAACAAACATCAATGACAAGATCTTGTTGACATGTCACACAAAGACTCACCATATCATCCTTACTGTCTGGTTTTACATAAGTTGGGAATTTAAAGCGTTTAACTTTGTTTGCTGAAAAGTCTGGAATATCTGCCTGTACAACTGGCGTATCAATCACTTCAATTCTTTCCTTGATGTCAGCTAAGTACAAAAACAAGACAAAAAATGTTTTTTAAAGCTGAAAATAATTTGTTTGTGAGCATAAATTTCTGGCATGAAAATTAATTATAATATCTTTCATTTCTTTTCTTCATTCACGTTTTTTCAAAAACTTTGTTCATCTGAGAAATATCTTTGTTTTGTCAATGTGTTTTCTGTTTTTTACTTCAAATTGATTATAACCTTGCTGCATATAAAAATTGTATCGATTATCCCTGTAACAGTTTGCAGACTTTACCAAAAATGCAGAATATTAAGCTGGTACAGTACACTACTCTAAAATATGAAAAAAATGTGTCAATATATGAAACATAATCTCATTCATTTTGTCTTGTGCTGACCATTTACACAGCATGGGCAGTATGATGTCATTAAAAATGAAATGTTGCATTTAACTGAAAAATATTACCTGAACCTGTCATCCTCAGCATATTAGCAGCTTGGTAATGAAAGAATAATAAAATGTCAAGTGACATGCCTCATTCAAAAGGATTTATGAATCACATTTTTAAAAGGAGAATATCACAATAAATTAGGCAAACTAACAGGTATAATATACAGCTTTTTTTTTTAAATGTTACCACTTAAGAGGCTTGCTGTTTCCCAGTTATTTAACCTATAACTATGATTTTTTTCTGTGAAGGTTCCTGAATATTCTGTTTTTAATAGAATTAGAATATTCAAGGTCGTCATATTGTTTTCTGTAACATTTTTATTACTATTATTTATCAATGACCTTAGGTAAATTTGATGTAAACAGCACAATCTTTTTCTATATAGCAATATTACAAAAGAGTGATTGTTTCTCTGCTAAGAATGAATTCAAATCTCATTACTTGTAAAGAAAATTCCTTTTTGAATATTTACATTCTTTTTATTTGCTGAAATTTTTACCCTTTTTTTTTCAAGTTAAAAACACATGTAAAGTCTATTAGGGAATGATACTGTACACACACAGACTGAAGTGCAAATTAGGAAAAAATTACAACAAAAACAACAAACACTTTAACATACAATCAGTATTTGTATCATATTTCTTTTTGCTCCAATCCATCAAATAATTCTTGAGACAGTGCAGCTTTTTTATAGCTCTGTTTCTGACGACAATCTAAAATGAAAAAAAAGGTCATAAATAGATTCAGACCCATATAAGAACCTTTATCATTATAAACTTGTCAACTACTCAAAAGACGTGAGTTCTGCTCTAATTATCAATCTTTTTCTATCCGTGTGTAGTTGAAGTTTGAATAAGTAAAAGTTTGTATTTACAAAGTAATTCACATGGATAGGATTGTATAACATCTTATTTGAAATGACAAAAAACAATAACCCCAAATAATTGTATATCCTACAAAATAATAACTTAAACATACTATTTTGGACCAAGAGGACACTAAATATACAACCAAAAGTAGTAGAGAAAAGAGGTTTACTTTAAAATTGCAAAAATCCTATTGAAGTTATTCATAATTCTTTTCAGGCGCGTATCTAAGGGGGGACACAGGTGAATGTCCCCCAAAAAAGGGGGAAAAAAGGAGAAAGAAAAGAAGGAGGAAAAAGGAAACAAAGACAAAAGAAAAAGGGAAGAAAAGATGAGGAAAAAACGCCATATTGTGCCCCTACTGTAAAGA